>CAIGRF010033827.1:5950-53210 GCA_903798235.1 Fraxinus ornus | reverse complement strand
AAAAAAAAAAAAAAAAAAACCCACCCTTCGGTGTCTTCTTTCTCCACCTTCGATCACCTCCACCTCCACCTCCACCGCAAACTTAAACTCATAATTGATGCGTTATCTTCCGGCTTCTATAACCCAAGTTCCAATTCCACCCCTTCATTCGGCTGCTATTTCGCTACCCTGAAAGTTTCGTGGTAATCCAAACAGTCCCTTAAGTCCCCACCATTCCCCTTACTTCCCTTAGAACTTGTAGGGAATTGAAAAATTTCTACAAAAGTGAAGCCCTCTCAGTAAAACACTCGAATGGATTTATCAAATCAAAACCCTCATACACGTGTTACTAACAAGTCCAGCAATCCCCTTTAATTTGCCATTCACCTACCTTCTTCAAACCCTAATTTTAATTCCAGTTCTAACTCTAGCCACCCTAATTTGGATCCCTATTCCGTCCAAAATCACTTCCTTTCACAACCAATACCCAGAACAAAAAGGCGCGGAAGGCCCCGTAATTTGACGACGTCTACATTCCAGGTACGCTGATTGCCCTCTTTGTCAAATGCTAGTAGCTTTGGGAATGAGTTACATTTAAGTTCAACCCAAATTAACAAAACCCAGGTGAGAGATTTGCATAGTTCAATTCAAATGAACCTTGGCCCGATTTCAGTTTCTGGGAATTTGGTCAGTAAAACTGTAATGGGTGGGTGTGTTTGTTTGTGGAAGACACCGATGGGTGGGTGGGGTTATTTTTTTCTTATTTTGTATCTAATTATTTAATGTGATAAATAAAAAGTTACTCTTTTGTCCCTTCTTAAAATATTAAAAATGTGGTCAAAATTAAATTCTTGGTCAATTAGCGGAATTATGGACGGAAACCATCTAAAAGGGCCTCACCTGTAACGTTTGAAAAGACTTATGGTGACGGCTGTAACAAATCAAAGGTTTGGAAAAAGTCTGCTAATATTTTAAAAGTTTGGGACTTTTGCTACAATTGTCCCTAAATATTTTTGGTACAATCAGCCTTGCAGTCTAAGCTTGGACAATAAATGTTGTTCAAGCATATTATTTTCTGATATTGTGAAAGAAATTGGCTCAAACAACTTAAATGAATCTTTAGATGAAGAAAACATTCATGAACTTGAGACAGTAATTAAATATTTAGGATAAAATAGATGTAAATTATCATTAAAGTTATCATGATGAAAATGATTCAAGTTCAAAGGTTTCATGTTCAGAAGAAACCGTTGCTAATATCACTGGAAATATGCTAAAGACGAAGCTGACGATGATACAATAGCTTTAGAGTTTATTACGTGCAAGGAAGCACTCAATGCATCAATAACACTTCATAATTATTATATTGCAATTCGAGAATACAACCGCCATAACATCTAGAGATGCAATAAGAAAAGTTATAAGACCCAACTAGATTTAAATTTCAAGAAAAAAGTAACAGTATAGACATATTTTTAATAAAATATCATAGTCAATTATATTTGTAATTTTAGCAAATTATTAATTTATNTTTTTTTTTTTTTTTTTTTTTTTTATTTAAAAAAATTTTTTTTTTTTTTTTTTTTTTTTTTTTTTTTTTTTTTTTTTTTAAGAAAAATTTTCTTATTTATTTATCAAGATTTTTAATTTAGCCTATTAGCCCAAACCAGAATCATAAAATATTAACATATATAGAAGTTATTAATTTATAGAGGATATATTGCATTTCCGCCCCTTAATTTTTATCAAATCAACATACAAATATATTAATTCATAAACAACATTATATATATATAATGGGAATAAATAGCAAAGTTACAATTTTGCCCTTTTAACTGTTTTGGTCAACTAACGGCCAAATAACATTCATTTGGACTCCATCTGCATTAGCACAAAATGAATGTTAGGATAAAGTTTGTAAAATTGAAAAGATTAGGGACCGGTGCTGCAATTTTCCTTATATTTTATAAATTAAAATCGATTATAGAAATAAAATAAACAAGCAATCCAAAACACCGATAGGAAAATCCCAAAACATCAAACCCGAATTGAGAAGTAGGTTTTGAAATAGAGATCAAATCTTTATCTAAACCCAAATCTCAATCCTCAAACACGGCACCGGTCACGGTACAATCCGATATGACTTTTTCGGCAATAGGAGTTGAGTTTCTGTATAGCTCAAGAACCGAGTTTGACTCGTATGAAGAGGTAATGAAGAAAGTGTTGCATGGAGAAGTGTTGGTTCAAGTGGTAATTTCTGGATCTGTGTTCTTGTTACTTGGAGTAGATGTTCTGTGTACCAACTACATTAACTGCATGTGTACCTTCCTCTTGCGTTAATTGATGGTTGGTGGCTGTGGTTATCTACGGCTGCTGAAGATGTTCCAAATGAAAAATCAGTGTGACGGCGCATTAGTAGAGATGAATTTGATTTTTGGTTGCAGATTAATGGTGGTGGGCGTGGGTAGTTATTTATCTTGGAATGATTTTGAGCGTGGGGGTGAGTTTTCTTGATTTGAGTTTTGAATGTGCAGTGGGCTGAAAGGTGACGATGGCAGTGGTGAGTGGGAATTATGATGGTGATTTCTGGTAAGGTCTCGTCGGAGAATAAGGGTTTCTATACTGTTCTCATTTGGGGGATGAGTGGGGTGGGGTGAGTTTATATATTTATTTTTATTTTTTGGGTTTTTAAATTTAGTTTTATTAACTTATTTAATATGGGAAATAGCAAAAGTATCATTTTACCCTGTCAAAATTTGATCAAAACTAATCAAATTTTGACTTTCTTGATCAACTAACGATCAAATGAATGTTTTCTATCCGTTTGGACTCCATCTGTATATTTATGAAAGGTTAGGAATTTTCACTAGCACAAAATGTAAATTAGGATAAAATTTACAAAAATTGAAAATATTAGGAACCATTGTTGCAAATTTTCCTAAAATATATGTCCTATGATTTAAAACGTGTGAAAATATATTGCAAGAACTAAAATTTAATTGAAGATAGGTTTATTATGTGGTTTTTCTCAACTCCGTTCAAATCATTTTGTGTATACAAAATTATTATTATTATTATTACTTAATTAGAATTGTTTTAAAAAATTCTTAAGATAAGCTAGTTAAGAACACGCGTGTCACGTGCATTGTACATGTTTTTATAGTAACTTCGCGATTTTTTGTGGGGAATTGTTCACATATACCATACAAACACCACCTATATTTTGCATCTTTTTTTTTGCATTGGACAAATGAAAATTCACCGAGTGTTAATCTGTAAAACATCTGTGAACTCCATCATGCACACATAGAAAAGCTTATTTTTGTGACCATGTAATGTACTATTCTCCTTAAGTAGCTTAACTTAATGCAAGAAAATAGTATAAAAATACCTAAAAACATGTTTTAAAATAAAAAAAAAATGCCAAATATAAAAAATATCACCATGATTGGATTGTTACTATTCATTCTAGAGCGATCACAAGCTATAATATTTGTAGATTTTGCTCTGTCCCTTTTCTTAATCTTAATTTTTTTAATCGATTGTGCTACATATACATCATAATTTACAATTTTATTTACTAGCAGAAGACATGAAAAGATTTAACTGAATCAAAATCACACCGACCAGATAAAAAAGAAAATTCTCTTCTTTTTTTTTTCCGTTAACACAGAATATATAAGCATAAATGTGTAAGTGGTGAAGACATTTTGATAGTTTTATCCAATTTATTGTCATCTTGTCAATTTGTAAAAGAATTTATAAATGATGATGGGCAATAAGCATTCGGCAAAAAAAAAAAAAATGAAATTATTTCTAAGATGAGAAAATGACTAGAAGGAATTATTCTAGACAGTGTGACCGGTCGGTCTAGCTAGCACGGCTCGACACCCACGACCATACCAGCATGTTGAGGTAACTGTCCAATAGAGTGTCGCCACATCTTACAAACTCGCGTGCCCACAGCGAGGTCTTGCACCTCTGCGAGTATCCAATAAATCACTGGACACGTGTTCTACAAAACCGGCTGCATCCAGTTAGTTCTATCCTCCACCGGCTGNGATCTTGCACCTCTGCGAGTATCCAATAAATCACTGGACACGTGTTCTACAAAACCGGCTGCATCCGGTTAGTTCTATCCTCCACCGGCTGCATCCGGTCACAGACCCCTCCAATTCCCGCTTGGCATATAAAATCCGATCAGCATAAAGAAATTGCTTTTTCCTGCAAAATTAACCCTCTAATTTGTCTATTTATTTCCAGGTTTGCAATTTTTCCTCTTTTTCTCTTCAGTAAATTATCTATAAATGGAAAAAAGTTTTAAAATTTTGCAGCAAGTATATAGCTTTGTTTCCTGTGTTCTTACAATTTTTTTCAGTTCGTTGCAAATTTTCGATCTTTGTTACAAATTAATGTTAGGTGTAACGTAATGACAATCAGAAGCTTAATCTGAGTTTTTTTAGCTGTTAAGAACTGATTAATTTGTAAATTAAGCTAATTGAAGTGATCTAGAGTTTGATCGCACTTTTTATCGTGTGGGTGTGATTGAGCTGAGGTTTTATTTGCTACTTCGATCGGTTCTAATTTCAGTAATAGTTAATTTAATTAGTTTTTTTTCTTTATTTGACTTGTAGTTGGCAAAGAATGGTGCTTTATTTAGGATGAATTTAATCTCAGGACTCAATGGTTCAAAATTAGGGTTTTGTGAACATCATCAGGGATTGTGGAGTGTGGTGTAATTGTTGCAATGAATCTTATTTGGAACTTCGTGATCGTGTAAATCTTCAATTAGATTGTTTGGATTTAGCTCTAATTTTCTATATTGTAAGTGTTGAACTTTTTCTTTGCTCAAGTCTTTTGCTCTACTGACATTTCTGTCTGCATGTTGTTTTGTAGAATCTGTCATAAATTTTTTAGGGTTGCATGTTATTGAGCCTAAAAAGAATTAGGTTGTGCCAGAAGGAGATGGGGGAAACAAGACAAAGTTTATTTTGTTGATTTGGAGTTATTATATTTAATTTGAAGAAGGATAGTTTGAAGTTAAGTTTTCCCCAAATTCAGCCGGCGTTAAGTCCCATTTTTGTACTAATAAGTTGTAAACTATTTAAGGATTGGCTCTGGACAGCTATTTGGATCCCAGCCCCCAGGCAGCAGCATATCGTATGATGTCCTCTCGTCTGGGTGGAGGAATGGCACATTCTTCTTTGAGATCCGGAATGTTTTCCCAAGGAGATGGGAGGTCCCAGGTTGTTGGCAATTCTCAGTTGAATTCAAATTTCGATAACTCATCGAATTCAATGCCTGGAAATGCGTGTCCCAACACTGGTCCAGTTTCTGGGGGTGTTGGCAACACAGTCTTAAATGGTGTGGAAACCTCTGGACCAAGTGTTGGGGCAAGTTCTTTGGTCACTGATGCCAACTCAGGACTTTCAGGGGGTCCCCTTCTGCAGAGAAGTGCCAGCAATAATACGGAATCTTATATGCGCCTACCTGCATCACCCATGTCATTCTCATCTAATAACATTAGCATTTCTGGCTCATCTGTCGTGGATGGATCCTCAATTGGGCAACCAAGTTCTAATCAAAACCCAAACTCTCAACAAGCCCAGCAAAGTCAGCAGCATCAGGGAGCTTCAAGTGCGACGTCTTTGCCTACATCACGGATGGGGCAAGTTCAGCTTTCTGGTAGTCCAAGGGTTTTTAGTTCTTTAATTCAGGACCCCACCACTATGTCTCAGCTACAAAAGAAACCTCGCTTGGACATCAAGCAGGAAGATATTCTGCAGCAGCAGGTTCTGCAGCAACTGTTGCAGAGACAAGATTCTATGAACTTACAAAACTCAAACCCACAGTTGCAAGCTTTGATTCAGCAGCAGAGACTAAGGCAACAGCAACAGCAACAGCAACAGTTCCTACAGTCCATGCCACCAATTCAGAGGGTTCAGTTGCTGCAGCAACAGCAACAGCAGCAGCAGCAGCAGCTGCAGCTAAGACAGCAGCTTCAGCAACAGGGAATGCAGCCCGCATCTTCTGTGAAGCGCCCCTATGATGGTGGTGTATGCTCACGTCGGCTAATGCAATACCTGTATCATCAGAGACAGAGGCCTCCTGTGAGTATGTTACTAGTTTGGGTGATCTAGTAACAATGTTTTGTCAACGTCTCATATGCTTTTTCTCCTCATCTGTTTATCTGGCAAACTTATTAAAAACATGTTTTGTTTTTTATTTTATCCTTAATCCATTGTAAGGTTGGATTTTTTGTTACCGCGTGATAGTTATTTATGTACCCGCACCTTGTAGGATAATGCTATTGCCTATTGGAAAAAATTTGTTGCTGAGTACTACTCTCCACGTGCAAAAAAGAGGTGGTGTCTATCCTTGTATGATAACGTTGGGCATCATTCGCTTGGGGTATTTCCCCAGGCAGCAATGGTAATTGTTTCGTATAGTTGACCATTTTATTCAATTTGTTTTAATTTGAAGTGATCCATTTGCTAGTGTAGATGCATATTGATTGTCTTTTTTTTTCCATGAATGGGATGGATTTGATTTTCATCAATTTTATGCAATATCTGATTTTCCACTCCAGTTTGTTCGAGGCTGGCATTTTTCAAATGCATAATTGCATGACCTGTTATAGTTGTTTCCTTTTTGTCAGGATGCATGGCAGTGCGACATTTGTGGTTCTAAATCAGGGAGGGGATTTGGTGAGTCGTATTTTTTATGAAATCCCGTATGTTTGAATTTTGTGTTCTATTGTGACAGATGTCATTAGTGATGTGCTACTATAATATACAACTGGGCTATTTCATTTACTATTGTTTCTGAAATTTACTCTTTTGTTAACCCATATATAACATTCTTGATGGGGAAGGAAAATATAGGTTTCCTATTAAGTCGTGCATTACTTTTATTCCATGAGGAATATTCATTTGTTTGCATTGAATTGAGATTAGAATCTCAAATAGAGACCTGAAGGGGTTTCTATAGGAGGTCGTGTATCAATTACTGTGAATGACATACTGATTGGCAACAATTTTATAGTATAGCGTATCAAATTCTAGGGGGACTCGTGAGGTAGTTTAAGGATTCCTTTTACTGTTTTGAATATTTGGAATAACTTCATTCAAATTGTGAAGTTATCTTGGAGCCATGTGTGGTCATTCCAATAAAGGGCTATTACTCCCTAGAATACATGATATAGGATATTACGGACTCTGGAGGATAGATTGATTATTGAAAACAGCTGTTTGTAATCGATGGAAGTGTTGATATTGTTTATTTGAAGATGTGTGATGCAGCTATCACCAAGTTTAGGTGTATTCCCAGTGATATTAGAGAATCTCGTAACACTCTAGATTCACATCAAGGTTATTCATATGTCTTTATGTATTTGTTTTATTCCTGGGTGAGCTTACAACATATAGCTAAGATTTGGTTTCTCGGAGTACGTTATTCTGTAATGAAATGGTTTTAGTTGATGCGATTATGAAGAGCAGAAATTGTAAGCTAAAACTTTGGAGTACTTTGAAATGTAAAGATTCTTACGTTAACTAGAACTAAATATAGAATAATGGGGTACATTTTTATTCATAATACGAATCGGGATGATAATAGAGTACTAAAGAGGATCATGTTGCCCAAATTGGGTGTTTTTAGGCAGTAGTTTGATTATTAACAAAGAAACGGGATTGAGGATGACGTAATACATAAGATTAGAGCAAGTCGGATGAACTGGATTTCTATAAGGATTCTGTAGGATAGGAGCATATCTGTAAGGTTAAGTAACAAGTTCTAAACAACGATCATTGAGTTCCAGTACAAGCTCATGCAAATTTTCCAGAGACAGTATAGAATTAGGTAACTTTGAAAATATCTATTTCTTTTTTACTTTACATTACCTATTCTAGGATGTCTTGTTTTAAATAGGCAATATTTCTAAGTTTATTGCTTTATCTCTTGTCCTACCATACTATTATGTTTTTTCGTGTATATAATTCTTGGTTATAGAGAAGAGTGTGAAAAAGATTTTCAAAATTAGTGGTAGGAGTGTAAGTGGTTCAGTTTGACTGGTTTTGATAGATTTTCAAAACAAATCATTTAATACGGTTTGAAATTTTAGCAAACCTAAACCTAATGGTTTAGTTCGGTTTTAAAATGCAGTTTTGTTACGCTTTTCTTTTTGCTCACTTTATCATCTTTAGTCCATTGTCATCACTTGCTTGACTGAAAATCAATGGTATTGTGGAGCTTTTTGGTTCTCAATATTTGCAATGTGCAAAGGTTATCGACTTTGGTGTATGACTGACTAGTTATGGTGTTATGAAATTAGGGTAATTATTCAAAATGGACAATTGACCAAATTATCTATTTTTGTGTTAAATTTTTTAGTAGTAATATTTTGTTCTGGAGGTCAAAATTGTAATTTATCAGTCTAACTCATGTCGACTCCAATTTAGATTAATTTGTGGGAAAATTTTAATTTTTTTTTTTTTTTTTATCTTTCGTACTGTCCGGTTTTGGTTGCAAACTTCCGTTAAAATTCCAAAACCTAAATCGAATTGTTTTTGAACGGTTTGGTTTAGTTAGTTCAAAATCGTTTTGACGGTTCTCTTACAACCCTAATTTGTAGTACCTGTTATGGAAATTTTCCCAGAAGTCACCGTGATATCTATTTCCTTTTATTTACGGTTCATAATTAAATCAATCATGCAGGGTGTAGTCACATAATGATATTCAGGGTTCTGAAATGGCCTTGCTTTAGGCTTTAGAATTGGCTGAAGCTTTAATATTTAATACTCATGTTAGCTTATGTTTTAACTTTTTCTGTGGGTTTCAACAGAGGCAACTGTTGAAGTGCTCCCTAGACTCAACGAAATCAAATTTGGGAGTGGTGTCATCGATGAGCTGTTGTTTTTGGACTTGCCTCGTGAATGTAGATTTTCTTCAGGAATGATGATGCTCGAGTATGCAAAAGCAGTTCAAGAAAGTATATACGAGCAACTCCATGTGGTTCGCGAGGGTCAGCTTCGTATCATTTTCAGCCCCGATCTGAAGGTAATCTGTAAAACGTTTATTGACTTGGAAGTGTTGGTACTTTTATGCATTCATCGTGTTAATCTTTGACCAATTGCATACCTCGTTCAGATATTATCTTGGGAATTTTGTGCAAGGCGGCATGAGGAACTTCTTTCTCGTAGATTGGTTGCACCCCAGGTAAATGCATACTTGACTGACTGTTTGCTGGTCGATCTCTTATAATTCGATTGTTTCTTATCTATGTATGAAAGAACGTCCATTTAGATCATGTTGCGCTAGTTAACCTGCATTCTTATTTAGTTTGGTTATTTGCACCATGGATGTTCAATATCTGACTTTTTGGCACAACTTTCACATGAATATTAAATAATGTCTTTTCCAATTGCATCATTAAGTTTACTCATATTTAGACTAGTCAAGGACTTAAAATTTATTTTTAAAAAATAAAATAAAATAGTTTACTCATGTTTCCCTCATGTAGTCAAGAAGGAATTTTGATACTCGGTGCTGCAGTAGTTGATGAATAAATTCCCTGCTTGTGCTAGCCTAGCTAATTCCATATACCATGTAGTTGGCATTGTAGTGATTGGGGACGTCTCAATTTCAATGTTGAAGTTCTGAAACTGTTCACTCATTGTTCATTAAGAATGGAACGACCAGGTTCGGGATATAGTGGAAAAACTGACCCATGGAAGCAACTACAAGCTTAAAGCAACACTTTAATGGGCACAAGATGTCACTTGTTTAGCATAAAGATTATCAATACAAGTACTGGGTGTTACATTTTGTATATGGAACTTCTAAACACACTTTCTCCTGCAGGTAAATCAACTGCTGCAAGTTGCGCAGAAATGCCAAAGCACAATTTCTGAAAGTGGACCTGATGGCGTTTCTCAGCCCGATTTACAGGCAAACAGTGTTATGTGGGTGAAAAGTTTTTCAACTCTACTAGTCCGCAATTTCTTTCTTAGTTTAGACCATTTCATTTGTTTCCTTTTCCCCCCTCAGTTCAGGGGCTGCAGACAATGAACGAATCCTGATTGCTGATTAATTTAAGTGTTCCATAATTCTTTATTGGAAATGAGAAATTGGTGGTCCAGAAAGTTTATTGTCCATGGCGTTTAAGAACTCAGAAGATTTCTTTTGCTAGACTTTTGAAGTGGACGTCGAAGTGCAGCATGATTGTCCACACTCTTGTTATAAATTGTGTTGTTAATTTTAGAAGATTAAAATTTAAGGTGACAGCTTTTCTATTGATCCCTCGCCCTTTTTATCACGTGACTATCTGTTGCTTTAAAGGGGCTGTAACCACCGGCAATTTCAGTTGAGTTCACCCCCATTACGTTATTATTGTCCATTGAAAAGCAAAGAATCAAGAAGATGATATATCACCTCAAAATTTCAATGGCAAAATCCAATTTATGAAGGTTTAATAATTTGTTACTTAGCCTTTTAGTGCAGTCCTCTACTTCTTTCACATGTCCAGAGGTGTAGGGAGGACTTAACTACCTTTTGAATACCCGAAGAAAATCGTATTTATCTTTTTGGTGTTACATTTTGATCCCTAGCTAACATACTTTTGCACGCGGCTTGCTGAATTGGATATTAATGTTTGAAATGGACAATTGTTCGTACTTGATATTTTTTTGTTTGTTGATGACTTAAAACTTTTCTTGTTTGAACCATTTCAAGGCCCTATTTTTCAGGGTTGTAACAGCTGGACGTCAGCTTGCTAAGACTTTGGAGCTACAATCACTTAATGATTTGGGATTTTCCAAAAGATATGTTCGGTGCCTTCAGGCACGTTTCTATCTTTTATAAACCTTTTAAAATGCATTGTCCAGTTGTTCAAACTTTTCTAAAAGGTGTCTCATAGTTGTTTGCCGTGTACAGATTGCTGAGGTTGTCAATAGCATGAAAAACCTGATGGATTTCTGCAGAGAACAAAAAGTTGGTCCAATTGGTAATTTCAGTGTTCCCATTGTTTTCACTCCCAAATAACCCACCTAGATGTATCCTACTCATTTGCAATATTTCATGTATAATAATGGAATATTGGTGGGATTTATTTAGTGCATAGATCTACACGAGGACGTGCTTTTTTTGTAGCTCGAGTGCTACTAAAGATCTAGTCTTCTTGAACTCGATTTCCATGTTTTAAGAGCACTAAATATTATCTGGATGGTCGTATTATAACATTCAGCACGATCTGACTGCAATTTTCATTTGCAGAGGGCTTGAAAAATTTCCCACGACACACCACTGTGCCGAAGATCGAGATGCAAGAGATGGACCAGATGGGAGGTGTTCAGAGTATGCCAACTGATTGCAACACACTAAATAAGCTTGTGGCATTGAATCCCGGGACCAATAATCAAATGAATAATAACCAACATATGGTTGGTCGAGGAGCTTTGAGTGGATCAGCACAGGCTGCTCTTGCATTGACAAACTATCAAAATTTGCTGATGAGACAAAACTCTATGAATTCAACCCACAATTCAATTAAGCAGGAGGCATCTTCTTCGTTCAGTAATTCTAGCCAAGCTCCAACTTCATCAGTTTCAGGGTTGCAGAATGTATCAGGTAGTGGCTTCTCGAATTCCCAACTGGCGCAGCAGCAGCAGCAGCTGCAGCGTTCATTAAGTGGTAATGGTTTACTACTGCAAAATCAACCCCAGCCCTCTCGCGGGAGCCAAATATCACAACAGCAAACAATCCAGCAATTGATGCAGGATATGAACAACAATGGTGGGGGCGGGTTTCAACAGCAGTCCCTTTTGATGCAGAGTGCAGGTCGGGATGGAATCGGTTTTAGAAACAGCCCTTCTGCAGCAACTACTCCGTCTGCAAATGGACAAGGCAATGTTGTTGGACACCCACCAAGCAGAAGCAATAGTTTCAAGTCTGCTTCAAATAACTTCTCATTTAGCCAAAAAACATCAGATTTGCCTCAGAATCTTCATTTATCAGAGGAAATGGTACAAGACATTGCCCATGAGTCCACGGAAAATGGGTTTTTTAACAGTGAACTCGATGACAGCATGAACTATGTGTGGAAATAACGTAGTTTGCTCTGTTGCTACCTTCCGTGTTTGGAACCTGACATATACTGTTGTACAGATGGTTGGTTATTTAATCATTTTGTTTTCTGTTTCTGTCTCAACTATGTTTTAGCTGCTCGTGTTTGTACTTCAGTTGGTGTCTCTTTTACCTTCTTTCTTCTTTCTGGGTATTTACCCAGTCAAAACTTTTTGCAAGTGTAATCCATTGACATGAATTTAAAGACTACAAATTGGTTTTAATATGATATTTGCATCTTTCTTGAACTCGATAAATTTGATGGCTCAGCCATCTTGATCTTGTTCCTGGTAATCGATTCTCATGGAATGGCATCTTAGAATGTACAAACTCTTGGCATGAATTCTTTGCATACAAAGCATTTACCCGTGTATAACTTGCAAACTACGGCAAGACACATTATAAGACTCATAATTTGAAGACAGTAATTAGAAACAAATTAGCAGCAAAACATTCCGGTATCCTGGTTCGTGTCCCAAATCATGAATGATACGAATACACAATATGTAAGACATTGTTTTCGTAAAGTAAAAATGTAAATAATTTAAGTCATAACATCAAAATGGAAAAATAAAGAAAAAAGTGGTTTCCATGTTCTATCTCTTGAATTTTCATTTTTTGGTTAGAATAATTCGAATTTTGAAATCACTCAGGCTATGCTTTCCAATTTCTGTGATAGCCTTCCAATTTCTGTGTCCTGTGAAAATATAGAGACTTCTACCGGAAGGCTTCCACTGCATCCTTGAAATCTTTTAACAGTTCCTCAACATTCTTCACGATAGAATCATTATTGTCTCTCACTCGTACAGCAACCTACAAGAGTCGAGAGGATAAAAACTTCTCAAACAAAATTCATTACAGCACCTATCAATATGATCAACACAGAATTTGACATGATCCAAGAGCAATGCTCCGACATAAGTTGTTCCAAATAAAGAGCAAACATCCCACCCTGCACACGCACCGCAAAAAAATCTACAGAATCATTTACATTTTGTACAAAACTCTGTCAGAACCATTCTTTAATTAATTGTTGGGTAACCTTTTTTTTTTTTTTTTTCTTCACAAATTTGCGTCAACATTTCATTGACATCTTGGTGATGTCATTATAAAACATTTATCAACACAGTCAAGACAAGGATATTAGCAACTAAATATGTATCATAGAATTGCAGGTTATGCAAAAACTTGAAAAATACCAAACCCGCATATCTAAAGAGGAATTAGCATTGTCAAACTTGACATTGATGCAAAGCCAGTCATACTAGGGAGCCAGAAATAAAACTGTAGAGCCCAGCTAATTACCACCATTTCATGCTTATTCCCATCAATTTAATCATCGAACAATCATGAGCATCAGGTACGAAGTTAAATACTGGAATTACGGAGTATTTAATGGAGGAGAAGAAAACTAAACTAGGATAGTTACCTTCTTTATCTGTCAAATATTTAGCCCTTGTTTGAACCACATTCTCATTCTTCTACTCATTTTTAACCACACATTCTTCAATAAAATAATATTTTTCATTACATCAATAACTTTTCCTCCTTTTTCAACCACATATTCACCGTCACATCACCAAAAAAAAATGCACTCTCCTAAAAAATGTGCATCCAATCTTAATCCTTTACAGCCAACTATATCAGTATGGTAAAGCGTGTTTTGAAATGTAAATGCATGTATGCATGAGGTTTTCAACATTCAACTGTCAACGAGTGTCTAACCTGTCCAGTTGCAACTTCTTTCTCTCCGACAACCAATATATAATTGTACTGCGCCAATTGAGCTTCCCGTACCTACAACGATTTGCAATCATACAGTCAGTATGCAAAATCTCTGACATAAAAACATTAAGTTATTAATTCAAACGATACAGTCTATAGACAATCAAAAACAGCTTGATTTATTAGGATTACAAGTGTAATTTTGGGTTTCCTAGACAGCTATTGCAATTTAGCCACCTTTAGCTTGAGAATGCTTAAATATAGGTCTTTAATGGAAATAAATTTGTCCTAGCCTGTCATAAGAGAATCAAGGAGCATTCCATTAGCTATCTGTTTTAACAAGTTATAGATGAACCGAGAAAGAAAAACTGCAACCCATACAAATATAAATCTAAAGTGGCAAAAAGATAGCAATCATGGCAAAACTATTGTATTATATAAAACTTCTAACCAAATCGTCAACCTTCTTGCATTATGTAATCAAATAGACAGGCAAAAGGATCGGTTTTTCAAAATCTAGATCAAAAAGAAGTACTGGATATTCGGGAATCAAACAAGGCCATTAGCAAATGGATGATTCCACTAGGAAACAGAAACAGAAACTTCACAATAGGAAACAGAAACAAGCACTTGTAGGACAGGAGGCAAATCTAACTTCATCTGATAAACACAAGCAAAATCCTTGCTCAAATATATCATCATATCAGTTATGCAATTACCTCATTGTGTTAATAAAGATCTGAGGGAATAGCTTTTTACCTTTTTATTGATTGTTCTGTCCGTGGTATCAACATCAACATAGAAACCAGCTTCATGTATGTGGTCTCGTACCTACAGCCGACATAAAAAATATAATGATGTGAAAACTTTCAGGAAGCCTTCATGATAACAAACTAGTAAAAAATCAAAACAAATGTATATAGTTCACGGTATTTTTTGCATCATTCTTTTTGCTTAGTAAGAAAACCACAGCATTAATATATAGTTCATGGCATTTTTATTTTTATTTTTTTTGCTTTGCGTCATGGGAGATTACCAAAAAATGAGCAATTCCAAGTGGGTTTAGTTTCAATCAGAGAGATTACAAATGACCTTAATAGCTCCACAATCATCATGAGATTCCTCTTTCAAACCAAATGTTGGATCCAAATGGTCATAATTCATACTTGTACAGTTGTACTTAAGAATAAGGACTAGCATTATCTATCAAGATAGTGCTTCACTCTTATAGCCAGAAGCCCAGTCCGGAAGAGATGAGGACAAACAAGTAGTCGGAAAAAAGATAAGGATAGAAAGGTACATATCGTAATCTAATATATCAAGGTGCACAAGGTATATAATCAAATGTACATATCAATCAATTAATAAATCACAAGTAAATTAGTGAAGGACCAAAGTACTTGCAACTAGTAAGCAACCTGCAGCGCATATGTTAGGGATTTGTCAGAGACAGGACAAACAATTGCTTGACGAGGGCTAAGCCAAAAAGGCCATTTCCCCTTGAAATGCTCCAGGAGTATTGCAAACATTCGTTCAACAGAACCAAGAATGGCTCGGTGTATCATAACAGGTCTCTCCCTCTTTGTTTCATCTTCTGCTGAGTAAGACAAGTTAAAACGAGCCGGGAGTTGGAAGTCCAGCTGTAATTAACAAAATACTTATCATCGAGTAATCAAATTATTTTTCCAAAAAACTAAAACATGCAAACTTTTTTGAACCATAAGGATAGGTTCCATGCTCAAAATCACAGTAAAAAGGACAGGTTCCACACTCAAAAGCATTATCAGGGTGCACGCTCAGGTGGGTTATCCAGAATGTCCTGGTGTGGAGTATTGGAGTTTCAAGTATTATGGGGCTTGGATGATATAATCACTCGTGGACCTTGGGGGACAAACTTCAAGTTTCCAGGGCTTAATAACTGGTACAAGGCATTCACTTGACAGATTGTCATTTTGTAAAGGCATTTTTTGACTTTAGAAGGCTCGATCCACAATCTTCTCAAACAAATCACTCCCTCCTCACGCCCTTACAACCATAACTCAATAGCCACATTATAAGAGGGAAGAAGAGAACCCTCTCCAATATTTCTCTGAAAGAAGGATATCACAACAAGTAACCACACTTCCCGCCATTGTCCTAATGGTTTCACCATCTACCACCTATGAGCATAGATGAAACTGAATGGGTTACGACACTTCTATACATTTATATCTTTTCTAAAACCATAGGTCTAAGTGCCTTATAAGGTTTTAACAGAAACTCCTCATTCTATTCAGCTCATCTATAGTTGGAAATCCAAATTCTCAAGAATTTTGAAGTTATGGTCGAAAATTTCGAGTGGGCTGAATAATCTTAACTTCTATCCCACTGTTACTTTCTCAGACTCCTTTAAATATTTTATGACTGCAAGCTTGTCTAGACACTCCCACTTTGTGATAGTCCAGTCAGTCCCATTTTTCAGACAAGTTATGAATATTAAGGCTATTTTTTATTTTTAATGACATTAGCAATTTTTTTTCTTTTTTTTTTTTTTAAATATTTAAATATCAAAATTTGTTTTGAGATTATGCTCTATGCAGCAGGCACACAGGAGCTGCCGCTAGTGAATGAAAATTTTCATCTCATGCCCTCGCCTTTTAAAAATCACTGGACACGACCAAAGAAATGAAAAAGAAAGTGGAAAGCAGTAACAAACTAACCTGCAATGTTGCACACTGAAATTTCCTTCTCATTGCATCAGAAACACTGATATCAATCTTTGGCCCATAAAATGCCCCATCACCTTCATTTATCTAATGGCATGGATCTAGAAGTCAGTTCAAGACAAGGACAAAAGAAATAGATAGAAGAAGGTAGGTAAATCAAAACATAAGGGGTTTCCGTCACAAGTGTTTTTCCCCTAGTTAAGACCAATAACTTTATAATGAGACTGGCTTCAACCATATCAACTCATATGGGATCGATAACTAACCTCCCAGGGTTTTCCAAAATCATTTAATGCTTCTGCAAGAGCGGCTTCAGCCTTTTCCCATGTTTCTAGGTCTCCAAGATATTTTTCTGGTCTCTGCAACACAAAAATCACGTGATTTACTTGAACTCCATTGATAACCAGGAGTTCATTTAGATTTCCGTGAAAGAGCACTCATAATGCTCAAAAGTCAAACAATAATTACAATTTCCACTGAGAAGAACTAATCTCCATACCGTTGATAATTTGAGGTCAAAAGTGAAGCCAAATATTTTGTACGTATAGCTGATAAATGATAGAGCAGCCTTGACTTCATCTTTTATCTGTGAAATGAAAGAATATTCAAACTAACTTTTTTTTTCCTGGATATAAATATGCTAGCTGCATATCACAAATTCTTATCTACCTGGGATTCCCTGCAGAAGATATGAGCATCATCCTGTAAAAAATGTAAAAACTTGTGTCAGAAGCAACATAGCCTCAACACACCACAGAACAAAAACTAGTGTAACATAAACAATGTATAAACCTTTAGACCAAAATAATTGACTGTGACAGCCTAGTTGAATCATTTAAGATGAAATTTACTGTAAAAAGTAGGAACACGAGGACACCAACAGCTTTGAGACAGGAACAGTTCAGGATTGTCAATATCAATGCAAACATACAGAACCCAATAGGTTATGAGCATTTCCAATCTATTCTATCCCCTATAATATGTTTTTATGTGTACCTGCTGAAATCTCCTGACACGAGTCAATCCAGTAAGTGCACCACTGGCCTCATTCCGATGCAAGACCCCAAAATCAGCTAGGCGAAGTGGAAGTTCTGCAATGTGGAATTGCATGTAGTTTTGGTGATTCATCTTATAGAGTAAATTAAAGACCAAAAAATGACCACAATTCCTAAAGAGATCCTTGATGATAATTTAATGATGTATAACACCCATGTGAAAATAAAATGAAGGCAACAAAAAGGCTACATCATGCCTAATATAGATTTCAGTCAAATATACTGCAAAGCTCATGGAACATTCATGCTGTTAAAGAGGTATCAAAGACAAAACTAGGATCACCTCGATATGAACGAACTCTATGATCAAATATTAAACAGTGGCCAGGACAATTCATTGGCTTAAGTCCAAATTCTTGTTTCTCTACCTGCAAGAGAACCCACACATATCATTTCATCATACTGAAAGAACAACACAATCAGCAAGAGATAACTACTTTTTAATTGAAACTACCCATGCCCTGTGATGCTCGGACCCTTCATTTTGGTCGGCACGCAACAAATTTCAACCGGACACGACGAGGGGCGGAGCCATTTGTTGCAGAGCCAGAAGTTGCGTAGGGAGGAGAATCGCCATTTGCAGCCGTCACGAGAGAGAAGAAGATGATAAGTCACGTAGAGAAGTAGGGAAGGAGGATATGGGCCTGTTTTTTGTTTTAAGTTTTGGGCTAGGCTTTTAAACATTGCTGATTTTTTTTTTTTAAAACATTGCTTTTGTTTTTTTTTTTTTTTTGTTTTAAATAAATTTATCCATTGTGATTAAAGTATATTTACATGCCTTATTGGTTGAGTAAATTTATTTATCTTTTTCTTCGAATTTTACAACCTTATTGGTTGAGTAAATTACACGGTGTTTATTATTTATTAATTATGCTTTTGGTTCTTTTGATCTAGATAAGATTATTTTAGTTTAAAAAAAATATCACAATTAACATTGTTACAAAGTTTTAAAACAATTTAAAATATGATNGTATTTGAGGGAAAAAAATTAATTGAAGTTTCGAAGATGTACCCATGTACCCGTGTCCGAAATTTGGACTCTTTTCAGCCATGTCTCCGTATCATCCATTTTAAAAAATAAAATATTCGACACTTAAATAAGTACCCGTACCCGATATCCGTACCCGAGTCCGAGCAACTTAGCCCATGCCATCTTTAACATAAATTCCTCAACTTTTTTTACTCATTTCAAGATATCTAGATATCTAACAAAGTAAATCAGAATAAGATATCAGATTCTTGACATCAGGTAGTATTCTAACCTCAAAGACAAACATATTTTCCTTGTAGTTTGCAGCATGACCAGATGTTTCCCACAGTTGCATATTGTACATATTTGGAGACCAGACCTACAAAAATCAAGTAATAATACTATTAATTCTACACTTTATTGCATATTTGTCATGTCCCAACGAATGATTACCTCTTCATAACCTCTCTTCCAGTACTGACTTCGCATAAATTCCAACAACTTGTTGCAAACCCGAGCACCATGAGGAAGGAAGAAACAACTTCCTGGGCTAAATTGCATACGAAATACATCTCATGAAAATCATGAACATACTTGACCACATAAATCAATGCCAAGTAGCTTATATTCTTACCTAAGTGGGTGAAAAAAGAAAAGCTCCTGCTTCTTAGTCAGTTCTCTGTGGTCATATTTCTTTGCTTCTTCCAGCATGGCCTTGTATTCCTGCAAGAATTGCACTTAAAACGTGATCGAGATCACTGATGGAGCTCAACGATGAATAAACAACTTGAGACTTGTTTGGATTTGATTATAACCACATTATAATTTAAAGGTCAATTTCAAACTTTAATTTTTTAACCATACATTTCGTAGGACCCACGTCCATTTTTATCCACCACTCATTTCTCTCATATTATAATTACAGTAACATAAACAAATCCAAACTAGGACTTAATAGATTTTCTCAGCATTAAAACAACCCAAACCTACCAACCATCATATTACAGTTTTTAGGACGTTACACTATGTAGGCTACGTGGGGTGAATTTATAGAGCTGAATTTTGTCTCCTACCCCACCCCTTGAAATAATAATTTTTTATTATTTTTTAAAAAAGACATTTCAGTTGCATTTGAAGCCAACTTTCATACTACTAAACAAATTAAATGCCCTCTAAGACATGTACAAGTAAACATTCAAAAGTCCGATTTCCACCTGACATCCATAAATTGTGGAATTACTGACGATAAACGTTAGTTGTGCGTACAATACATTTTGGCTACTTCTTAACAGATACCCAAAACCTTTTTAAAAATTACACCGTCCAATGAACTGAACCGTGTCCTCAAGTGACTAACTCAATAATGCAAAGATATGCTGCAGCCTCAACAGCCTAAGAAGAAAAAATTATATTCAGGAAAAGGGAAGTAATCAAGAACAAGGAAAACCACCTTCAGTCGTTTCTGATCTGGATAAGATATGCCATAAACTCTTTGCAAGCTTTCACGGTCTTTATTTCCACGCCAATAGGCTGAAGAAGCCTGATTTCTCAAAGCAACAATAAAGGAATAAACTATTGCGTCATGCATGCAAATATTCACTTCCACCAAATACATATAGATCTCACCTTCAAACAACTAAATGCTTTGGCAAAAGATGTATTTGGTATGTGTGGTCCACGACACAAATCAACCAAAGGACCACATCTATATACCGTTATAGTTTTATCCTCAGGTAAATCCTTGATAATTTCAACCTAATCAAAACAGGAAGAAAATAATCAACTAAGCTCCAATCACTAAAACAAATAAAGCACGTGATAGATAAATTGCCAAAGGTGGTAATAAATATTAACCTTTGATTCATTGTTAATACAACATCTAAATAAAACGTGAAAAGTTGCAACAAATAGACCTTGAATTGATTATCAGAAAATATCTCAAGAGCCTGCTCCCTTGTAACTTCAATGCGCTCAAAAGGTTGTTTTTCCTGAGAAATGCGGGAAACTTAACATGAAATTGTCATGAAAGAATTCAACGAAGAAACCATTTGGCATATGCCCAGTATTCGTGAAATAGCTACTTGATTTAGGAAAAGGGAGACACAATAATGCATGAAATCTTTCAACCAAAAAAGCCTGTGTTGCTAGAATACACCAAACCAAAAACCTCCACCTGTAGGGTATCTGTTGCAAGTACAAGTTTGCATCTGACAATTTCATTAGTAAAATGGATTTACAATTAGTAAGAACTGAATCTTGCTCAAAATACTCAGACATATATAAGATTGAGCATATAGTGTAATGCAACCATGTTTAACTTTATATGGAATCAATCAGAAATATCAGTAATCAGTCATTTCCATATCATAGGGCATAAAAATTAATGCAAGGGGCACGACCAACATTGATAGTGAAAGAAACAGGGAGGGTATTTAAGGCTGCTTTTTGTATTTCCAGCCTCCTTAGACAAATATAAAAATCTGTGATATCATATTAGCATAAATACAAAGTTCAGTAATCAACATACCTTCCAAATATTTATAGCCAAAGCAGAAATATGCTGGAATACTACTTTTGGAAACAGTTATGTGAATCACAAGTAAAACAAGTACTCACTAAGATCTATAAGCAGAACTCAGAAAATAAAAATAACCATACATCAACTGCCTTTTTTGCTGCTGCTTCAATCTGCTTAAAATGGTCCTCATTCAACCCCAGATCTCCATAAAACGCATCATAATAGAATCCCTGTAAATCATATAGACAATTCAAGATAAATTGGTCATGAGTTAATATGAGTATATGACTACCACAGAAAATGTAAACCAACTGAACGATAAAAGCTATTGAAATCCAATTTCCAATCAATATTAATCCATGTTAAATCAAGTCACTCGTCCAAGTTTCCTAAGGGCTTGCTTGGGAGTTCTAGGGTACCGGTTATGGTTTTTTTGTTAAAGTACCGGTTTCGGACGTTTATGACGTGTCTGATTTTTGGTGACTTTTAGTAGCGATTCTTAAAATAGTTCAACACATGCTTGAGAGTTTATTATCTACCGTTTTTTTTTTATAAAAAAAAAAAAGTAAAGTTATGCATATGTCCCTTAGTGAAATTTTGCATTTTTGGTTTCTTTGTATGAAAATTTTTATTTATAAATGATATTTTACTTATATGTAATTTTTTTACATACAACTTAATATTTAACTTAAAAAGTTAAATAAAGTTAAATATTTACTTAAAGTTTTCTGTTAGTATTTCTTAGTCTAAACTTTATAATTATAAGTTAATTTTGTACTTTTAAATAATTTTTACACGAGCAATTTTTTTACTTATAAGTAATTTTTTTTTATCTTATAAGTGATTTTTTGTCATATTAATAAGATTTTTACATAAGCATATTTTTTTTATCTTAAAAGTAATATTTTAATTATAAGTAATTTTTAAATTATAATATAATCTTTTGCTTATAAATAATTTTTTTAATTAGTTTATTTTTATTTATGTTGGAAATAATTATTTTATAAAGGGTAAGAAAAAGAATTTGAGAAACAGCCAAAATTCGCCGATTTGGTGTATTGAAAGAACCGATCAAAATTGCACTACACCGTTTTTGGGTGGTTTTTAAATCATCCGAAATTCGAGCCCAAAAAATTTAGCAAGCACCAATTCTTTTAACCCCTCATAAACGTCGTATTCAAAATCGGTAAAAACGAAACTCCCAACCCCTCATAAACGTTGTATTCAAAATCGGTAAAAACGAAACTCCCAAGCAGACCCTTAGATATGATGCAAAAACGAATTTTGACGTGATATTGTTATTCGTGATATTGATCTGATTCATCACAAATGATTATTTTTATGTCGAGACATGTTCCTATCTAATATAACGCAATCGGATGGCCTTTCTATAGGATTCATTTTATTGACTGGAAAAGAATATGAAAGGTGATTTCACTATATCTCCGACGACCAGGCACAAGCTCCGATCCTTTATAGAAACTACTCATAGTAACGAACTTGCAAAATGGATATGTATTTTGATGATCATATACATAAAAACTATTTTTAATGAACGTCTATAATGAATTTTAAAGTCTATTGTAGTCTTCAAAAATGAAAACCTATTAAAGCTTGAAAATCTTCTATAATTTTGTAGAACACTAAGAAGACGAGAATTTTCTTGATCAGTCACTCAAAAAATTCCATCGCTAAAACTGTCATGAGTTCCCGTGGAGGGTGGGGACCCAAATAGAGGACCTTTTCGACTTGATGCTTACAGCCTATCGAAATGCCTTTTTTCAGCTTTTCCATGTAGATCATCGTGGCATGAACCTTGTCAATGGATTCCTAACTTCCTATTGATAAAAAAATCTTCTTAAAATAGAGGCTATAAAAGTTTAAAAATTAAATACATTCACCTAAGCATTTTCCCTAACAAAATTGGGATCAATTGCATGAATCATTTTTTGCCATCTTCTTCTATTCATTGCTAGACAAACACTAGCTTAATACGACAGACCACCAGATAGGGCAAAACGAAAACCGACTCAAGCAAGAACCAAATCATCTAAAACATTGTGTTGGGTCTGGTATAATGCAATTGGAAACAACATACATAATATCCAGGCCAATACTTAGATCTAGTTTATAACGCATAAGATTTAGGAAAAAAAGGGAACAAAGCCTTCCTTTTTTGTCAAGGACACGTATCTTGTTACCGTATACGCAACAATAACCAAGAAAATGTTTACAATGATGTAAAGCGACCAATGCCCGGCACTAACTTCGGCCAGATCATCTCATGACACGTTCAAAAAAGGACTAGGTTGGTTCCATACCACCCAATTCACAGAAGTTTTGGACCCGTGCGTATGTACAAAGAAAGATAGATAGATACATGGAGAGAGCAGTATTAGGTGCAACAAGAAATTAGGGGTGCTGTAAATATTCCTCGGGTTACAAATAGCAACAAGATTACGATATCCAAATCAGCTACTACAGTTGTGAAATGAAGATATTGTCCCATCTCATTTCCTGGCATTAACACACAACCTGCCACAATGGTGTGCCCTAACCTGATTCATACTAATCTTGCTCGATGCACGTGTGACATAAGTCAACAGATTAAATAAGTGCGTGGTCAAACTAAAACATAGCATAAATATACGCTGGCAATACCTGAATACTTGATTAATCAAACTACTCTAATATTTGGAAGACTGGCTTCACAAAAAAGGGCGCCTAATTTCAGCCTTTAGTCGTGACCAGAATCGACCCGGGCAGGACCACCTTGACGCCTGTGAAAATCTCCCCCATCACGCTTTGACTGACTCTGATTTCTCTCTCTGTATCTTGGGGCTACATCATTAGATCCATCTCCAGACGCTACAAGCTTCTCGGTTTTGCTATTCTTATACTGCCCAACTGGCTGGTATTCGTAATGCACATTCTGCCTCTGCCTTTCACGAAATGCAGTTACATTGTGTTGCCGGCTATCATGACCTGAAGACCAATCTCCACGAGATTCATGGCCTCTGCCAGAACGATTGATATGGTTTCCATTCCTCTTAAAACCAGATGAAAAATTAGGGTCGTGCTCACCAGCTGCATAGGCAGCAGCAGGAGCTGATTCACCAACTCCTACAGGAACTTGCGATGGGGAATAGGGACGTCCTTTCACTGGAGCAGGTTTCCTCTCTCTGAACTCTTGATGATGCTTTACATCTTTCGCTGGAGCAGGTTTCCTCTCTCTGAACAACTCTTGATGATGCCCTACAATTGGCCCATCAGCCATATTATTTTCAGGGACAGACTCATCTGGATGAGGTCGATCAACTTCACAGTTTTTTTTGTCATCTTGAGGTGGAACATGCACCTTACGCTGGGGACGATGATCCCTTTTTGAAGCCCTATCAGTTTCCACATTAATAGTTCCAGTTCCAGCAGCTCTGCCTCGGTTCTGATTATTTTCTGAATTTGTGTTAGGCTTGGGCTGCCAATGAGATGATATTCGCTCCCCAGAGCTGTGACTTTCTTTAGAAGAAATAGCTCTCTCTGTCTGGTTCACATCAGTAGCTGCAGATTCACTACTAACAATATTCGTGTGTTCAGGATCATTATTGTTTCCCATGCTTTTATGGCCCTTGGATAGATATCGCTTTCCCCTACCTGGTGTTATCTGATCTTTCACAGCAAGAGATTTTCCAGCTGCAGCTGATTCAATATCATCGGACATGTTACTGCTATCCAAAGTGTTGTTCTCTCTGGTAATATGTGATTCAGCTTTTGGTGCATTTACTTCACGCTTCACAAACTGATTTTGGTCCGTAGATCTTTGAATGTCCTTGCTTGGGTTAGAAGTAGAAGATGGTCCATGATGCACACTCTTCCTATTCGATGATTCTATAAAATTCTGTTGTTGCCGTGTTCCATGTGCTTTTCCTTGCTTGTTATGCCTGCCATCTCCCTCCTTGAAGTCTACACCAGACCCAACAATTCCAGTTGCAGAGCTCTTAGGTGGCGGACTTGCAGATCTCACTGACTCAGGTTGTGCTTTACCAGCAGCCTCTTCTAGTGTAGGACTAGTTGAAAATGGCACTGGTTGAATGCTTCCCTGCTGTGCCAGCTCCTTAGCCACAGGCTTCGGAACATATCTCTCCATTTCAGCCCTTTTGCCTTTTGAACTATTCTGCACCAGATTATCAATCTTCGCTGGAGTCGCAGATTCAGGAGTAGATTTTTGACTTGCTTCAACTGCACCCTCAACTTTGCTTTGTGAACGCACAGGAGCCCACATTATATTGTCATTACTATGAGTTTTTTCCACATTCCTATTGGCCTGTAGATTTCGTGGCATTCTGCGGGACTGAGGTTTCCACTGTTTGCTTACTCTGCTATGGACTGCTTCATCATGGAAAGTAGACTGCACCTCAGAAGCCTGCACTCCTCCATCAGACTCAATCTTTGCTGAGACTGAGCTATCCAAAACTGATAGCACAGCCTTGGACTTACCAGTTTCGATGGACTCTTTTGCACGATTAGTCTCCTCCAGCGTTGCTGACAGTATTGGAGAGATTACAACAGCCTCGTCCAGTCTCTGCTTATGCTTACTATACCTATTACTTTTCCTTCTCTGATGTGAGGTGGGTTCAGCCATGATATTGGAGGTATTCAGGGCATTTGTCTCGCCACTTGCTCTGACACTTGAAGCAACCTCCGTCAAGGTAACATCATTAACATATACATCAGTGAGATCTTTCGGAGCCTCAACTGTGACAATTAGCACTGACTTTTCATTTGAGTTCTTATGTAATGGATCATTTGGCTTTTGTTTACATAATATTTGCTTATGTCTAGAGACACTTTCATCAATAGATTCGAATTCGTTTGTGGTACCCGCATTATAAGAATCCTGTTTCAAAGGGGAAGACTGACCATGAGAGATGTGTTCCAAGTGAGATGCCCAAGGTGTCTCCATGGGTAAATCTCTGGAAATATTAGCAGATTCTCTATGATGGCTAGCACCGCTCTCTCTGTCCGTAGAAACAACGCCAGACTCAGAGACCAAATTAGGGCCAGGTGCCTGGAACTTGAGGTTAACCATTGCTTGTTCAGCAAATGCGTGTGTTTCTTTTTGCTCTCCCTGGAAGACACCAATCCCCTGAGCTGTCTCAGCATTCTGGGTTCCCTGAGTTCTCTCGGCTTTCTGGTTTCCAGCTTCACCTGCTTGTGTTCGCCGATTCAGTTCTTCCAATTTAGCCAAAGCCTTGGCCTTCTGCTCTCTCGTTCTTTCTTCCTCTTCCTTCTGTAGTTGTAAGGCACGTTGCTTTGCTGTCTCTCTCATCTTTGCACGCTGATTGAATACATAAACACAAGGCCAAATAGAAACTTATATACGTTAAGCAAGTGAGAAATAAAATTAGTTAACATTTAAATATAAAACCTGTGCCTGGATTTCAGTTGAATCATATGACTCTGCACAAGGTTGTCCTCCATCCATCACCGAATGGATCACTGAGTTCTCAGTATCCTCAGAACCAAATGCATGAATATCATATGAAGATTCAATATTTGAAGCTGTAATCACATCAAGCTTCTTCTGCCATCCATCATCATCCTGGCCCTTGAAATTTCCTTTACCGCAATGGTCAACTCTACCTTGCCCACCATGATATGCTCTCCTGTAAATTTGAAGAAGTTTAGGAATGGATATAAGTGTGAAAGATAGCAGAACAACATTTTTCATCAGACCTAGGCACGAGAGCTGCTGACTGAGAAATCTTATCCCCTACTGGAACAACCACTTCGTGGGGGACAGGGACAAAATCTCCAGAAGCGGTAGTCCTTTCAAAAGATCCAGCAGTACTGCCAGCTTCAACAGTAGAATTATTAAACTTGGCTTCAACAACTTGAGACCCACTCCTTTGCTCTTCCCTGTTGTAAGCAGAGGGAACCTCGTGACGTCCATCAGTTGCACGGACTTTTGCATTTAAAACTTCAATTTTCTGCATTAGAGCTGAATCTTTTGTCGGGGCCAGTAAAGATGTATCTCTGTCACTAGCTGGAGTTTGCTGTGGTTGTTCAGGAGGAAAACATGCCACAATTTCTGATTTCTTTGCCCAATTGTCATTAACTGCTTTGACATTGCCTCCTTTCAACGACTTCACTTTGACAGTGTTTGTAGAATGACTATCAAAATTATGAGGAGCATTCTCATATGGTGTCGTCTGCTCACCAAATATATCTTCCTCCAAATCATCATCAGCCCCCCACTCAGTTTTCCGGGATGATATCAAGGGTAGACCATGCTTTCCACGATGTGAGGCACTAGATCGTAAATTTTGTTCCCAATTCTCTCTTTCCACCTTCCTATCCCACTCTTTCTGGTTCTTTAGCGGAATGTTGTGGGGTCCTTGAGGGCCCTCTAGATGATCAGCTTCCACTTTTTCCAACAATGCTTTGCCCGTGGACCCACGCCCATCTGCTCTGCCATGGGAATAACTAGGATTGGGAGCACTTGGGGCAGGATATCTATTAAACACAGGGTGGCCTGCAGCCATCCCCATGTATGGAATTTCACGTTCATTGCCATTGCAATAGCCCATTGGTGGTCGATAATAATTGTCAAAATTCATTGGACCAGGGTAAAAACCAGGCCTAAATGGCATAGCTGGGCGTCCATAGGCATCGGGCATCTGTGTCCTGTATAAATCTCCATTTTTTGGATGGGGACCTCTAGGAGCGGCACCTGGTGGAGGAACTGCTTGTGAACCAGCTAAAGGCACAGGTACAACTTGAGGACGATGACAAGGGAATGGCTCCATTGGAAAGCCACCAGGAGCAACAGGGGCTCCAAATGGCGGTCCCCCAGGAGGTCCCCTATACCAAACGCCAGCTGGAGCATTTATAGGAGGACCACGCCATGAATCAAAATGCTGAGGGGGAACATTGGAGTGGTAATATTGTTGGGGCTCCCCTTGCCACTTCTCCATGCTAGGATGAATATCATCCTCTGTAGATCGGGTACCATCTCTCTTCCATGTATTATTAGTTCCACTCTTGGTAACTGCACTAAGAGAAGTTAGACGAAATTCTACAGAACTGAATCTTATTGATAGCTGAATGTAACTTTATGTCCTAAAAAAATGATGGGTGCTGACCATCCTGAGGAGCCGTAATCTTCCCATCTGTCTGAGATATTCTGCCAGAAGCAGAGCTAGGATAGTCATGAGAGACATGATCTGTCAGGGATTGTCAACCAAGGTGTCAGTAACGCACACATTCTACATCCATCTGTTTTTAAGCGTCAAATAGTTTCCAAAATTGCTTATAAGTATATGCCAAAATTCAATTATTATATCAGCGAACAAGGCTAAAAATGATAATATAATATATAATATTCATACATCAAAAAAATAAATCTTTCATTTGATTTGAGACAAAATTCTGAGAGGATAACGGGTGTAAATAGAAGATGGTCCATCAGAATTACAAAAAAGATAAGCAAGTATCATATCCAAAACCCAACAAATGGCCATAATAGCAAGCTTACATAACATTCGTTAACATAACCATTGCTTCAAACTATTGCTTCATTCATAAGCAAATGATTTCTATAGGTTCACTGAGAACTGAAGAAGATACATGGCACTATGCATGAGAACACCACTACTGCCTGCTCTTAATACAACAATGAAAGTGCTTCACACAGTTTACCACCCCCACTTTACATTATTCTGGCAAGTTGCCACGGAGCTAAATAATTTCATCTAATTTTTTTGTTTTTTCCAAATTATAGGTCACTTTCCTAATTGGAAGTATAGTTGATTTCCTAGTTTTCTGATATGTCAAAAGCACACGACTGGCAAGCGAAAGAGCCAAGAATTTTAACATGCATGAGAAGTATCCACAAATGTAAATTCTATAATCACATATTAACACCTTGTAATTCAATATTCTTCACAGAATTGTCTCTGTCAGAACCAAGTGTAGGAAAATCCCCAGAACTCAGAGAGAACCCATCTTCCTTGGAAGATTTCGCACCCTGCAAATATACTAAGATCAATTAACCAGTATAAATTATTTTTTAAGAAAATGTTAAGATCTATTCAAATTAGTTAAGATATATGTTTTTAGTCCTTCCATTCATGAGGATCTGGAGAAGTGGTTATGCAACACTGCAATTACCACAACTCAAATTGTAGGAACATAGAGAAAGAGGGGATGAGAGAAGCTGAGATTATACAATAACCTCAACAGGGTGAGCTCAGAAAACGAGGAATTTGGGGAATGCAGATGCATCACTGATCAATATATTCTATCACTATCTATCTATAATAACTGCTAAGAGTGGATCATTTAGTTTATCCCTTTTGATGAAGCACAGTACTAAAGTATACAGCAATGACAATTGAAGAACCGGATACTAGTGAAGTAAATGTTTCTCTAAACAGAACTATACCAATCTTCCCGCAGCACTACTTGGACCCCATGCTACCGAACTTTCGGACACAGGTTCTGCAAACCTCGAGAGTTGTGAGCTATTAGGTCTGGTTTCTGCACTTCTAGGACGCAATGACGTCGATGATGTCTGATTTGATGCCAAGGTCCCAGAGGCCGATGAAGGTCTAGAATTTGGAGTCCATGCATTGGCTGTAGGTTCATGCGTTCTATCACTACCAGCAGTTGATGGTCGAGTACAACTTCCACTAGATGAAGGGCGGGCACTGAGATGGCTAGGCGAACTAGTGCCACCATCAGCATTTGGAGACTGAATAGAAGAACTCCATGCATTTGAAGCAGAAGAAGATGAGCGGTTTCCCCAGCTAAGCGTACCCCTATTGACATAAGAAAGAGAGGCTTAATCCAATGCAAAACAATACAGGAAGAAAAAAATTAAACTACAGATTCTGATAGGCATAGCACTTGAACTACAAAAATAACTCATTGAGAAATCTATGCACTCAAGTGCCTCAGCAATAGATAACAAATAGAAAATATGAATGGTGATTGAGAACACAAATACTACTGATCACTCACTTGGGAACAATTTCCACGTTGGGATCCAAACCATGATTTTCTAACCTTGAAATAAAATCAAGAAAAGCGTCAGATTGCACCTGAAAAATCGGCAAGGTAAACCAAAAATAACTCTGCAGATACCTTTGGCTGGGTAAATTCAAAGGCTTTGGTACAGGAACTTTCCCCAAAACAGTCATTCCACCCCTTCTTGCAGAAGCCCACCTATAACAAAAATAACAGTTAAAATGAAAATAAAAAGTTAAGACAGTAATTACCAATAATATCAAAACTGGCCCACCCCGGCTGGTTGGACCGGTAAAACTGGGAACCGGTTCAAACTGTTTCAAGTAAATGTGCATTCCCTTCTTCTTCTTTTTTTTTTGAACAGAACAAAAAAAGAAGGGCAGTTAACCTTTAAAACCCGCTAGCTAAAAACCACCTTGAAAACCGGTGAACCGGCTGGTTCAACTGGAACTTGATGAACTGGTCACAGTTCTCATGGTTTTCAAGGTCAATTTCTTTTCAAAAAAAATCACATGCATGCATAGAACGCACGCCTGTTAATTTATTCCACTCAATAGGCAGCTATATTAATAGCCTATCCTTCTCTCATAGTAAATGATATTTTCGGCGTGGGGCAAGTTGAACTTCTAACAATTAACACCCTGCAATTACACATTTTGGCTGTTGTACAGTTGTACCAATGAGGGCACAAAAAAAGAAATGAAATCCAATCCATGAAAATGCTGGCCCACTTTGTTATAATTTCTCAAGAATACATAAAATAAATATATCAAGAAAATTAGTATAGAGTTCAAATGTTACGCTCTTATAAATATTTTGCATTTATTTATTTACTAATTTATGACCACTAGTTCAACCATTTGACCCTTGGATCTTTTCCTAATCAATGTCCAGGCCAGTTTTTATAACCTCGATAATTACAACATCGTGCCAATACAAAAACCAACAGGCACCACAATGCTTTTCCATCAGTCTAGAAAGGCCAGACAAAGGAAATGTAACTTCAGAAGAGAAGTAAAAGAACAACATAAAGTGGTACTACAAGGCTAAGAAATAAAAGATTTCATAGATCATTAAGTACCTCCGCTCTCCAGCCAACATACTTGAAGCCATTATTCAAATTAAGTCCCAATGTCATCCAAAATATTTTTAGGTGGCCTGGACAGTTAAAAGAAGGATACTTTTTATCAGAAGACAAAACACAGACCAAGTGAAATATATCAGAAAATAACATGGGCAGCAAACTGCAACCCAAAACGCCTATCCAAAAAACACTTCAATAAAAGCAAAAAAGGGAAGAAAATAATAATGATTATAATTATAATAATATATATAATATATGCTGTAATTTAAGAGCACAACACATGCATAAAAAGTTCATACAACTTTCAATGTCCATAACCAGAGACAAGCACTACTGACAACCTCTTTATTCACAAACATTGTAAAATATGAACAAACGTTGTACTCCAGACTTACGTGACTTCCACAACAAATTCCACTAACAAATCATATGCTAAACAATGTAATTCAATTATACCTTTTGAGGCTTGAGGCTTGCATTCCACCTAACATAAGATGTTCCCAAGTGCTATACTAAAAAACTTGTGCAGTTATCCAAATCAACCAACTTAAGTAAATACTCAAAAAAGTTCAAAGGGGGGGAACGCAGGTTGAAAATAAGCCTAATGCTATAGTAAGTTAGTAACAGAAATGCAGAGATTTTTTGGGGATCCAACGATGTGGCTGCATAATAAGGGAAATCATTCCCTGCAGCAGACATCTCCCATAAAACCCAAAGTTGCAATCAACAAGTGTTTTGAACCTCAATGTTAGACAAACCTTGATCCAAATAGCTTCAAACTTCATCTTGATCGTATGGCCACTTCACAAAAAAATAAACTATCATCCAAACAAGTTATTTAATTACCAAAAAAATCATCCTCAAACTTATTATGAACATTGCATCCTAAGAGAAGTAGAAGACCTCATATAATCTTGATGAGGACAAATGGAATAATTCTTGGGTTGATATTTAAATTTGATTAATTGACGATTTTAAATAAATAATCACGCACGTTAAGAATGGTAAAGAAAACGTAAGAGATGGATAGGAATGGTATTTTAGATGTGTATTTGCACAAGCAAGAATTAGATTAAGAAATCAGTTTTTTAAGCGAAAAAGCAAAACCACTGTACCCTAATGACTATTTACCAAGGCTTTCTTATAAGCTTTCTCAAGCATTATGAAGAACAGCTGGATAAAAAGCATTATATTGCACAGAGGTGAAAATATCCATGCTACATTTACCACCTTGATTTGAAAGAGAGTGACTTCCATGAACACAGGTTTCAGACCTACAAGTCCCTTAAAAAGTTTGTACAAGGACGAGACTTCTATTTTGCTCATATGACCTTGTTCAATAACAGGTGATAAATACTGGCTTCCTCTCATAGTTTTTTCCTGATAGACTTTTTTTTTTTTTTTTTTTGCACATTTAAAGCTTGTTAGGCATAGATTTTTCCAAGTGAAAATATTTTTTTTTGGAGAATGTGCAGTTAAAATGTGAGAAAAAGTTGCGGGTCCAATAGAATGTGTGGTTGAAAATGATTTTGGGGAAAAATGATTTAAAGAAAAAAATCTTTGCCAAACAAGCTTTTGGTGGTTAACAGAAATGCTGATGAGGTTAAAGATAATAGTAGAAGTGCGGAAGAGAATTGAATTTTGATTCATAAGATTACAGCTTTCAATCACTTGGGAGGATGTTGGAGAAATCGATTTTTTCCTCTACAATCTGTTTTAGGAAACCAATCATAAGATGGTTTTACTCAAAACCACTGATGAGAAACCAAAATTTGTTTCAAGAAATTTCAGGGTTATGGTCCTGGGAAGAATACTTTTGAAGGAAAAGAAACAGCTATTGTAGAATGTTTTTGAAACAGGAGCAAGCATCATATTTCTTTCAAAGATGACACATTCTCTTCCTCGTAACATTCAGATTTGAGTATACCTCAACCTTGTTTTGTATGTTCAAAATAAAGTTGATAAATGTAGTGAAGTATATGTTAGTAGCTACATGAATTCACATTACTACGTAATCTCGACTTGACTTGCCATTCAGGGCATAATCTTTCTAAGAAGTCTTATTCAGATAATATATTTTCTATTCTAAAATTCCTCCAGGCCTATTTCATGACTTATTTTTCAAACAAACTTCGCTATACATGAAAAAAGTAGCCATCTTGTACCATTAACCTGAAAACACATTTTTAAAGTCAAATGTCACACAAATCTTTTAAGTCAAATGTCACACAAATCTTTCCTCAAAGATTTACCTTTTATGATTTCTTCTCTCTATGGCTTTAGCTTCTTACATAGGTACACCAAAAGAAATACTATGGATCATAAATATCCTTTCCACTATATCCACATTCAACTGTTAAAAGAAAGGAGCAACCGTAGGAAGCTTGAATGTAATAGCAAATGTGACAAAAATTTCTTACCATTAAAGTCCTTATCGTATGATAATTTTTGTCGCCTTATTTTAAGAGGCAAAAGAAAAGGAACAATTTTTCTCATCTAAAACGTATTGTAAATGTTGCCTTAGACACATTACTTGATAGCATATAATTGATATGTGTATCTACTGTGTCCTCAGTATTGCCGAAGAGAATCAAAGAGAAGGGAAGAAACTCATTTCCTATGAGTACTAAAGTTTGACTTTTATAAAAAGGTAAACAGGAAATATAATGCCAACTGCCAAGCAGGTTTTATCCTTCCTGATTTTAAAACATTACAAGATGAAGTAGGGAAACAGAGGCCCAAAAATTTATCATTTATGCCCCCCAGATCGGTTGAGTTAACATTATGAGCATTTGAAGCCATCACATGAATTGTCCACTTAAGTTCTAAGCCAGACACCCGATTCCACTAATGCTACAGGAATGTCTTTCTATATGTCATCCGCCTTCCACCAAGGCTGGCTCCCCTACCCACCCAAGTGTGTGCTCCAATCAAAAAAACTTTTCAATGATATCTATCATACTTCTTTGAACAAAACTAGGCATACCTTCTTTGCTGGAAGATACAATCATCAACGGTCAATATTTGATAAGAGTTACAAATATGCAAGTCAGAGCATGGCATGTACTTTGATGCTGCATGGCACCATCATTAACAACTACTTACCATCAGAAGCCTTGGCAAGTCCCATGGACAAATTTAATTCATATTTGTTTCCTTTGATATCTCCTACAGTTTCTCTAATTCCAAAGGAATGGGAAGGACAAAAGTGCCATCTCCCGCAGTGGACGAAAAAACATGGAATACAAATTTCAAAGAACACTAGAAGACAACATTTTATCCAAATTTGATGTTCTAAATGAAGAACTAATATGGTAGTGCGAGTAACTTGAACTATGAATAGTACTTCGTCACACCACCACATAGGACAGCTCAACACTCTTTTACCATTCAATTCATATGGCCTTCCAGAACGAGCGTCAACCCATGAATTTGTCTTCCAGACACCCATGTCCCTTCAAGGGAATTAAGTAATACAGGATCTTGAACATCAACACCACTGCCTCCAGAACACTCCTATTACTTCAATTTTTCATCAAGCAACTCTCTCCATCAGAGCTCCACCTTGACATCCGAGTTCTTCTGTGCTTAACACGGTTACACAGGTAAATTCCGGACACACTTGAGTAATAATTTCCACAATGGCAGTGGATAGACTATACACTCTCCCAGAAAACCAAATTCCAAAATGCAAAATTCATCTTTTATAAACCCACACGAGGTTCCCCCTCTCGAAACCTCAACTCACTCACCCACCCACGGAGGGACCTCTATAATATATTACTATATTATTCTTTGGACGTGTAGGGGCGGAGCCACCGGGGACTAGTGGGATATTGGTCCTGGGTATTTCACGGATTACACTTAAGGAAAGGAGAAAACATAAACAGCCCCATCGAAAATTCAATATTATCGAGAAAATCACGTAAGGAAGATTACCATCAAGATACAACAAATTTGAAAAAAAAAAAAACCATAAATAAATTCCACGGACCTAATAGAATGGCAATAAGGCTGGACGGAATATTACGAGTGGATCGGCCCCTTTTGCTACAACTGATATTGGGAACTCGGCAGGATTAGATCTAGGTCGTGTTGAAATTAAATCATTCACAGCAATCAAATCGAAACAATAGATTTAAAGAATATTTTTACCCAATTAATCGGATATTACCTTCCAATTTTGGGGTGATGACGACGACGACTTATCCTGGTAGAAATCACTGCAACACAAATACAAATGGTGCCAAGATCCCTTTTTAGTAAAGATGTTTGCGCAACAATACGAAGGACAAAAACGCAGAGACCCGTTCTATTGACTAATAACGGGCCTTGTTGCTGTTGGATATGCACTTATGGATTATGTGGCTTTCAATTGGGCCAATTCACCACAACTGGGCTTCTATTGGGCCCGCACCATTTTTTATTTTTTATTTTTATTTTATTTTATTTAAATCCTGAAATATACCCATCATCAATCCTTTTTAAATGGCATATACCGGTTACTTTAATATTTAAAATTTAAATTCATAGCTTTAATTAAACTTTTAATTGAATTGACAGCAAATCCTAAATATAGATTAAAATATTAATTTCAAAGATTGTGTGTCTTCATCCTCACAACTTAATGGATAAAAATTGGGGTATCCAAACAACATTACAATCATGCTGCAAGTACATAATGTGTTATCGAATTGATAAGTGGCGGCCCCCTCTAGACACTTCCCTAATAGAGGGCCGTCACTTGTCAATTCGGTAACCAATTAGATAAAAAATTATGTACAACAAGAATAATTCAACAACATTAACTCTGTTTAAGGCTTTGAGCCCAATTTTTTTTTCTTTTTTTGTTTAAAACTCATTTTTAATTACACATTCTCCCATAATATTTTACACCTAAATTTAAAATTTTTCTTTATTTTTTTACCATGCGATCTCTGAAAATTTACTATTTCAAAACACATTTTTCCCAAAAATGGGGCTAAAATTTCAATATTATAAATTTTTGTTCCTATTGTGCATTTTTAATTATTTTTGGATCCACCAATATTATCGAGTACATAACTTACCAATTTTTTTTCCATGGAGGCATGTCTGGGGTTTAAATTAAAAAAAGTATATGCATCCCATCATATGGTTTGAATAATAAATATGTATACATCACATCATATGATTTGAAATTTAATATCATGTATGTAGATAATAAAATTGTCCAAGACATGATTTAACATAACTTTTGTTAGTAAATCGACAAAGATTATACCATCCACATAAATAATCCAACAAGTTGTTGAATTGGGGGAAAAAATTCGACTGACAAAGGTAAGGAATAATGGNTCGACAAAAATTATACCATCCACATAAATAATCCAACAAGTTGTTGAATTGGGGGAAAAAATTCAACTGACAAAGGTAAGGAATAATGGAATGGAGTCGTGACTATAGAATCGAGTTTGCCAATGCCAACCGAGGCCACCTAGAACAAGCAGGTACCTGGTCAAGGCCGCAAAAACCACTTTTTGCCCTCCTTTCGCTACAAATTCAGTTGTGTAAATTTAAAGTTTAACGGCCATGACTCTAATGAAGAGATGTAAGTATTTATTACAATCTATAATAGATTTGATTGTTTCTTTAGAAAAGTGATATACAACTTTCTTCTCCTATTTTCTACTTGTTTCGAGTTCTTACTCTTTTGTTCACTTTAAAACTTGCCTTTGTGTTCGGGTTAGTGTTATAAAGGTTCTCATGTACATCTAAATATATCTTTTGTGTTGGGTTTGTCGTCGTTAAGTGCAAAATCAATAGTATGGCTATCAAAATCAAGAGCATTAGCATGTAGGTTTTAGATCCAAGTGATATAAATCCAGTGTTTTACTAAGATTTCGAAGATTGGCCCCAAATTCAAGTTGATTCTATTTTGTCCCTTCCTCAAAGAAAGAGAATCAAACAATTCCCAATTATGGTCCTTGCGGATATAAACGCCGATAAACATTACATTGATTCTATTGTATCCTAGAGGCAAATCTTATTCCCTTGTACAGCCATTCAATGAAGGACAAATCAACACGCGACTTGAAATCCATTTCAAATCACACTTTGGGTTCTGTTCAAATTATTGCTAGGTATTTCCCAGCATGCTAGCGCTATGCAAGTAATTACTAAGGTAATGTATGTAACAGGCGTAAGAGCTCCTTCTATTGTACCTTTTGAAGTGGGAAAATGCAAGATTCTTTTACATGCCATAGTTTTATTCTTTTAGATAACAAAATACATGCGAGAGATTCTATTGAAGGAAAAAGAAGCTTCCCTAGAATAGAAACACTTGCAGGGAGTCGGGAGACCATAGATACTTCCAGAGGAAGAAAGGAGTCGTTAGTAATTGTAATCATGGTTCCATTTCAGTAAGGATCGTGGAACGAAAAGGGAAAGGAATTTTGTAATCCTATTTGGGTTTGAGAAAAAGAGGCAGAGAAAGAAAAAGAGAGCAAGCAAAGTTGAGGATGAAGGTTAATACTTCTTCATATGCTCAACAAAGTTGAAGAAAACATTGGCACTAACAAAATGAAGCCCTATCTATCAATATTACTAGCAGAAAACAATCCAAATATACATCAATGCAAAGGCACACAACAAACTCTGAAATATACCTTCTCTTTTTTCATATTGATGTTGAAATTATTCGTGTTTCTGAAATCATATGCTCTCAAAGTAAATGCTTAAAACTAATACCACGATTAGGACATTGTAAAAACTGCACTGTCAACACAAGCAATGTGTTACAACAAACACAACTACATAAATATCTAACGAGATTCAGTCCTTATAAACTCCGGGCATGGTAACTATTGTAGCTTTGAAATCCTACGCTGTGCTCCGTTAGGCATCCATTCCCTCTTTCATAGCAAGCAGCAATCACTCTCAGTCTTGTATAGTTGCTTCTGTTCATGCTGTCGTACTAGAGAATATAGCAAAAGGCTGTTAGAAACAACTTCATTTATGCTTTATAATTTCCATAGCTAGCTATTTATTCATTCATATGTTTCTAGTAGACGTGAGTGATGAGATATGTAATAAGAGTGTTGGAGAAAGTTTCATTCTATGAAGCATGGATATGGACACAAAACATATGCACATTGATGTGAAATCTTTTGAACACTAGGATTGATTGTAAGTTTTATTTTGAATAATTACTATGACAAAATAACATAATCATGCGTCAAAACATTGCATATAGTAGTGTAACCATATTTAAAGATGATTCTCCTACAATTTATTTTAGCTTACGTTGATTCTTTTATACAATTAAGTAATACAATTAAATTATTCTTCCTAATCTAATATTCCGAGTTTTATATCGGACTTGATGTATCCACTACATGTTAGAGGACGTACAAATTCGAAACACGAAAAAGACAGGCCAGGAGGTATCCATCTTGTGTCAAATTTTCAAATATAATACTTTTCTGCGAGATCTCCCTTAAAGGTATTGCTTCCACCCATTTAGTGAAGAAATCCGTTGCAACTATTATGAATGTATGTTGCTTGGACGATGGTGGATAAATCTTCCCTAACAAATTTATCACCCAACTTTTAAACGGTCAAAGCTTAATGATATGTGTTATTTCTCTTGCTGGCGCTCTTTGTATTGGGGCATGCTTTTGGACATGAACATTAGGATCCGTTTAAACTTCTACGATGCATTAACTGCAAATGAGAGTTAAATGTATTAATAATATGGGGTACAAAGAACATACCATGCAACTGCAGCCATTTTAGGAACATCTAGTACTTGAAATTGATCAAAATCTGATCCATCTGTGGTTGATGTCTCCTTACCTAACAAATAAGCAACAAATTGTCAAGTCAATACAAAATAATCCATCACTTGCTTTCAGTCGACTGTGCATATTTATTTTCTTATTTTTGTCGAACTAGTATTTTTTCATAAAAACTACTAAAAATCAAATATAAAATAGAAATAGAACTTTTTCTGCACTCTTTCCTTCCCTCTGTTTTATTTCATTGTCAATCTTTTCTTTTCAAGAAAAGGGACAATATTATGGAGATATCTCCCTCTTGAAGCTTACTCAATCTTAAGATCAAGAATAATACTTTCTAGCACCAGTGTGCTAGAACACCGGTTAACATCAGTTTATATAGCTACACTTTATATGATAAATTAAATAAGTCATGTTATTAAATGAATATATCATTTAATATCATATAATTACCACCTAAACTAGTGCTTAATACTGGTGGTGATGAATAGCATTACTCTAATATCAGTGTTGATGGACAAAGCTTTTCTAAGCAAATACTAATCGACTTACTTTTACACCAGCCATGGATAGAAGTTTGTGAGAAGCTGCATAGGCAGTTTCCGAATTAACCAATCTCTTTTCCACGTAATAGATAACTTCCAAGACACCTGACTGCAAGTATAACTGTTAATTTCTGGAAGAAAAAAAAAAGGAAACCAGATATATGCACAAAGATGAAAAGTACATCAAAAATTTTAAAATGTTACAGCGTCAGCCACATGCAAGTACACTGCAAATAGGTAAATGAGCAAAGTAAATATACATACAAGGATGCCAATACATTTAATAATTATGCAGGAATTTTGATTATCTTGAAAAGTATAAACTTCATGTTATGTTTGAGCTTTAGTGAGACAGGCATTCATGAATGACTCGAAATGTTAGTGATGGAGATCAAGATAGAGATTAAAATAAAGATAAATTTTGATTAGGATTTTATAATAAGAGTTTGATTTAAAATATATTTGAATAGATTATATTAGATTAATTTTGATATTTTGATAGAATTATAGTTTGTTAGAAGTTTGTTTCCTTTTTAACTTCTTTTAGTTCATTTGCTCCATAAGTAGAAGGGCTTACACAATGTAATGGACAACCTGATTGTATGAAATAAATTGATTTCCTCTTGCCCTCAATTCTTCTCTTTTTTCCCTTCCTTTCTCTTCCCTTTCTCCTTCTATAATTCTCGTATTGTATCCTATGTCAGTTAACCCAGGGAGTATTTAGTTTCAGCAAATAAATTTCTAATGGTTTGGAATGCATCCAGAAGTGCTTACAAAGTGGAGATCTCCAATATAAATTATAATATATTGGCATCAAACTACAACTGTGTCTCCGCAGTTCCAAGCTACTATATTTAGTGCTACAGTAGAATCTTAAGATCTCTATTATATACAAGAATGTTAAACACAAGCGTCCAGGAACCATACAATTTGCAGAAACTAGAAAGATTGATTCTTTTTCAGACTTCTGATCAGGTAATATTTTGGTTAGATTCATCAAACACCTCTTTCGAGCTTCCTGTCATTTCTTTTGCTTCAATATGTGTAGCAGATGCATGAGAAAGTTTATGCCCGGGATCAGAGGCGGACCCACATGGGGTCAAATGACCCCACAAATTTATTTTCTTTTGAGTTTTTCCGAGTTTTTTTAACCTAACACTAAATGACCCCACAAGAAAGTTGTCTGGGTCCGCCCCTGCCCGGGATACAAAAAATTTCCAATACCAACACCAACTATGGTTGGGTGGGTGGGGTCATGCATATAACTTTCATTAACTTGGGATTTAATTTCAAATAATTGAATAACATATACACAGACCAGCTTTCTTTCACCTGAATAATTATCTTGGCACATTCATTGCAAGGAAACATTGTAACATAAAGCCTCTGCAAATGTAATGGACATAACAAATAATTAGCAAAGGTAAACCTGAATCCAGAAAGAGAAGAAAAGCACTTAATGAATTAACTCAAATGGAGGTTCGTGAAAAAGTTAAATTAGATTATATAACTAACTTGTCCTGCAGCAGATGCATGATTTGTATTCAAGATAGCATTTACTTCAGCATGGCATACATAACTGCAAGTAACAGGTGAAATTGATCGTGTGTCAAATTGAGGAGATGAACAAAGAAAAGGGAAAGAATAAAAATCGATTCATATAAAACTTTTACTAATCAATTTTGATGTCATGTAACTTACGGGTACTTCGTCTCCAAGGGATCATCATTTTTGGATTTCTGAAATATCAAGGCATGAGTTACAAATACTCAATTCTTTAAATTTAACTTAAGTTTTTAAAAAATAAAATAAATAAAAATCACACCAACCTTAGACCACGGAAGCTTGTCATCTGAACAACCACGTGGGAAACCATTGTAGCCGATGCCTGACTAGGACAATGGCACCAATGCACCAAAACTTAATTAACTTATTCAGGTTACTTTATTTCTTCATATTAGTATTTTTGGGTTCACAGTGAACATATATTCAAAGTGTCATATGTGTTTATTAAGTTGAGGGAAGATTGCTTCAGAATGCCATGCATAGATTGAGGAACATAAGCCATTACTGGGTTCATAATAGAGGATTGGTAATTATAAGCTTGGGGAATGGTGGAACAGCCAAAAACATATTGAAGGTTTCTATATCCACAATCAATCGCATGCTAAAATGTATGTGCTCAAATTCATACACATGTAACACATGAAAATGGGATGCATAGACACATTCTATTACTCATCACTATCTGTGCTGCTTTTGTCATATTACCTAACCTTCAAATCATATCAGCAAGCCATCATAGTAACATATGAAAAAAGACTCGGCCCATGTTTGAGCCATATTATTTTTTTCATTATCATTCTCCTACTTATTTTTAACCACACATTTTTCNTTTTCATTTTCATTATTCTACTCATTTTCAACCACACATTCTTGAATAAAATAATATTTTTCATCACATCAATAACATTTTCTTCTTTTTCAACCACACATTCTCCATCGATCTACTATTTCAGAATACATTCTTCCAAAATAATGTGGCTCAAACACACCCTCAATTTCCGTACTCTATATGATCAAAAGAAAAAACACATGCAAATGCATACAAAAACATGCTTTGAGAAATGTTACTGCAAAATAAGCGTGGAGATGATTCTTTGAGATGTAGCAAATCATTGACTTGTGGAATTGATTATAAATAATATTTATAATTAGCAGTAAATAGTGGAATGCTGATATTCTAATGCTTTGACCAATGAAGCACTAAAATGGGGTTGGTGCCCAATAGAACTGATCAGATGGCTCAGAATGGTGAAGGGCCAGCTAGGACCAGGCTGAAGTTGCTTTAGACGTGATTCCTAGGAGTTGCTAATGTGATTAAAGAGGACCAAGTGACATTTGAAGGCGCAATTCAAGCTTTGATTCCCAATAAATTTGCAATGATCGTGTAGGTTGTAAATGCTAAAATACAGAACCCACATGAAATATGGAATTAATGCATCACTCACTGAAGAACCCTGGTTCAAGATTAAAAAACACAAGATGACAGCAATAGAAGTTGATGCCGCATATACAAGGCTTTCACAACTGAAATCATCAAAATTGCCAAAAGCTGAGTCACAACACTTGTTTGCCGGCATGGAATTGGGTACAGGAAACTGAAATTTGTCTAAATCAGTTCAAATTTTGAATAGTGAGCATTCCTCACACGCAATCAATAATATCTCTAGCAAGAAACCTCACCAAGAATGATGCCCTTTTGACTCACCAAACAAGCTCCAACCTACAAGAAAACCCGGAAGGGAGAAAAAGAAGAGTAAAAGGTAGATTTAATTCACAAAAAGATAAAACTTGGGAATTTTTTTATTTTTTTTTTGATAAAACTTGGGAATTTGAATCGTATAAAACCAAGAACAAAAAATTCTGACATCAAAATATGCTCTGCCAACTTGGTGTCAAAGAGACTGAAATCTGTAGAAAACACCGCAAAACAAGACACGGTGTAGCTCACCCCATCAAAGTGGAGGATGGTCAATCTATGTTAATATTGTATGAATCACAGACACGATGTAATATAGACATCAAGCCTACTGTCTTCTACTCTTTCATAGGCCCAATCATGAACCAAAACCTTCTCTCTTCGCAGACCCAGCCATCAGGCCCTTTTATCGCTGACATCCATAATCTCCTATTTGCCAGTTCTATTTTAAGGTTCACATCTCTAACTTTGTTCATTCACTTTGTGTCTTCTTTCATCTTAAATGAGGTGATCTTCTTTTCCATCTTCTATCTTTTATTTCAGTCTTCAAGCCAGTCTCATAACTTGACAATTAGGATTTCTTATTCTTCCTTTTCAGAATGTCTTCATTCGACCAATATTTACACAACTTTTTTTAACATATACTTCAAAATTAACCTTTCACATTGACGGGCTGAGCTTATTTATTTTTTATTCTTCTGATTCTTCTAGTCCTCCTAAGCCCATAACACCCATATTTATGGGACTAGTGACATACTTGCAGCCAACTGCTAGACAATAGATGATCTAGAGCTTTAGGTGGCCCGTGCAGGCCTGCAGAGGCTCAGTGGTCAATAGTTTCAATTTAGCCAGAGCTAAGTATGGGTAATTGGGTTGACACCATTGTATCTATGATCAAAGAAGCTAACACCTATAAGCTTATCATACTTGCCCTAAATCTAATTACCGAACTTTTAAGATACCATGTGCGTAGTTCTACATCCTTCTCCTTTCCTATGTGCTTTTAGACAGCCATTTCATTATCTTTTTGGTAAGAATTTTAGGTTCCATAAACTCACCATCGTTCAGTTGGGCAAATGTGTAGAGAGCAATGATCAGTTCATTTATCCTCTAGTGCCAAGCTGGATTCCATAAGATAATGAAGGAGAATTTTAGACAAGGTGCATAGTGAAGGGTAACATTAAAACCGGAGTGCTTGGGAATGGACAGACCCGGATGACCAACAATGTGACACAAATAAGCCATAAAATCAATTTCTTTAAGACTTTGATACATTGTCAAGTGACAAAGAACGTCTATATCAAGAGGGAACCAACTGTCACGGACTAGATTTTTCAAGTACATTTTTCACACTTAGCATTATTTTCGAAATACAATTTTCTCTCTCTTATTTTCAAATACACATTTTTCAATAAAATAATATTATACGCAAATCCAAAAGTTTTCCTTATTTTTTAACCACACATTCTCCATCAATCTACTATGTCAAAATGCATTCTCAAAAGAAAATGGGGGCTCAAACAAGCTGTTAGCTTCTCATAATCTACCCCATGCACACTGAGCAAAGTTAGCCTTAAGTGATAGGCAGAAATTGTGGTTTATAATAGGCAACACAATTAAACTAACCACTAAGTCAGGAGTAGGAAAACTCAAAATTGAATTCACTTGCATACATGATACCCTTCCTTAGCCGTGGATGTTTTCTTCTTCTTACCGTACTCATCTTAGCTTGGGAATAACTTCCATTTTCCTAAACTAAGAGAAGCCAATATCATCTTTAAGGTGAGATAGAGCCCTCTCTTCATCTCACAACCGCTATCATGGCTAACCTTTCACTCTTTTGTCTATGAGGAGTAATCTTTCATAATTCATAAAGAATTCCCTTTGACCATAGCCTCATCAACATTGCTGATACCCACCAAAACAACTCTATCTTAGCCCATTGTTGGTGTTCATCAGCAAAATAAAACAAGTCTTCCTCCATCATGCTTGGGATTTATTACATTATGGTTGTAAATACTTCAACATTACTATGCCCCGTTCGGTAGAGATTAAAATTGAAAAATTAGTCGTTATTGTTTACTTTTATTAGATGAGTGGGACCCAATAACGACTATATTTTCAATTTTAATTGAATTTTAATCTCTACCGAACGGGGCTATATATGATCAACGTGCGCTTCTCCTCACATGAACTCTTGCATGCCACATAGACCACATAGAGGTATTCACAAGGTACCTCTGTCTTAAAAATACAAGAAAACGCTTACATTTTACATAATTTAAATTTACCTGCCTGTTAGGATCCTTGGATCGTTCAGCAGAGAGAAATGCAATAGCCATAAAATAATCATCCCATGACAAATATCTGCATTTCGATAAGAAAAGAAATAATATTCTGAAATGAATATAAATGTTTTGCCTTACATTTTAATCTATACCTTATAAAGCAATACTACAGCAAGTACTGTTCATGGCTACTTCTACCTTATGCATCGCTACTTGTACCTTGCTTTACTATCACTTCTTGAACCTCTTTCAACATTATATAAACACGGAGTGGAAAACATAAAAATATTCAACTAATGAGGAATCTCTTTTCCACTATCGCATTATTATCACTATTTGAGTTTATCCAAAGCAGAAAGTGGTAGTAAATATCTTGCATACTATCATATTATTATCACTGTTTGAGTAGATCCCAAGCAGAAAGTACAATAAAGAATGAAAAATATACTAAATGTACAAGTAATTGGCAAACCCTTTTCGTTTGGTGGGATCAAATGGGTTCTGAGGAGAGGGCTTCCTCCCATCAACGACGCAATTTGCTGATAAGCGCTTGTTGGGGCGATTGCAGTAGAAAAATCGGCGAAATACGATTGCGGAGGCCGCCGCACCAAAAATTGTGGCTGTTGAAACTAGCACTATCTCTCGCGAGTTCATCATCTCCTGCGATTCGCACCGCACATAAGCATTCACTGCGAGAGAGGAATTTGGCAGAAAAGAGTGGGAAAATGGCGGAGAAAAGTAGCGGGAAAAAGGGTATAGAACGAATGGGCTAGTGGCCTAGCCCTGTGACATGATAAAATGGAAAATTGACAGAATTAGCACAACAGACCATGATATAACGTTTTGTATCATACTCGATTGTCTTCTTTTTTTCTTTTTGGTCGATATGAGATCTTCGGGAAGATTGGTCTGTTATCCCTAAAATAACTTTTATTCATTGAGCAACGATCCTTCCATTTGACGTCATCTGATCACTAAGGTCGACTTTTGTCCCTACTCGATGAGTGAATTTTGCTGTCAAGCTCCACTTTGCCTTTGCACTCGAGAGTAAATCTCCAATTGACCTGAGGAAACCTTTGCATGTTTCCGTTATTAGAACTACATAGTATGATATAACATTTCGTACTATACTCAATTTTTTGTGTGAAAAGTGTATCATAATCAATCTTTGATTGAACATGAAACCACTTTCTCTGATTTTTCTTGATCTTAAGAGGATTTTTTTTATTTTCAATTTATAGTAATAATTATTTTAATCATTTTTTCCCCTAATCCACTCCCTTTCAAGTTGTTCATGCTTTGATCCCAACGTATATTGATGTTAAAACAAGATAACAAGTTTAATTGAGAATCACATAAAGTTGATCAATCTTGACTTGATTTCTAATAGATGAAATTGGACGGATAGAAGGGGTGGATCCCCGATCAATCAATCGGGGGATTTGCCAAAGGAGAAGGAAAAAATAAAATAAAAAAAGTCTTCAACAGTACAATTGAAAGATTAAGGGCGTGTTCGGTAGAGATTAAAATCAAATTAAAATTGAAAAATTAGATGTTATTGTTGACTTTTATTAGACGAGTGAGACTCAATAACGACTATATTTTCAATTTTAATTGAATTTTAAGCACGATCGAATACGTCCCAAGGCTCTTACCTAACCCTTATTTCTAAATCAATTACTAAGCTTTAATTTACTCATTGGATTTCGTGTTTATGCATAATTGTGTACGAGGATGACGTGTGAAAATTACTGAAAATCCCCTTTTCAACATATAATATTTTCCGTACTTCTGTGTGTAATTATCTTCTACTAATCTCCCACTTAATTTATATTCTACTTTGCATCTAATCAAGTATTAATAAATAATTTAAAATATTATTAGCGGTTTGTTCAACAAAGCTTTTGATACAAGTTTAGTCAATTTTGATAAAATTAAATTGATGAAATATATGATTGAAAATTTAATATAAGTCGTGAATCCCAGGTTAAAATTCAACAAATGCCAAATATTTCTATTAAAAACTCAATCGATAATTTTAGATTTTTTTAGTTACAATGATTTTTCCGTTAGTTTTACTAATTTTGTACATTTTTACAACAAATGTATCGACATACCATAATACATCCGTACTTATTTATTAGTAATACATTTTAGGTTTACGAGTAGATTATTTTTGTTCGCAATTTGTTTTAACTTTTTTT
>CAIGRF010033788.1:5563-19544 GCA_903798235.1 Fraxinus ornus | reverse complement strand
GGGACCTCAAGTTGGATTTAACAATCAAATATCCGTTGGATTATCGGATCGGATCGGATCATTTTCTTATCGGATCGAATCGGATATAGGCAGATCCGATCCATTTACAGCCTTAGTTTTCAATTTAGTGCTAGTACTGCAACTTAAGTGAAAAACCTTTCTTAGCATGAAGAAATAGTAATGCATTTAATTGCAAATTAGTACCTCACCTACAGACAGTAGTTGTGATTCTTGCAGCACCTCATTCGGCTCATTGACATAATATGGTTTCTGAATATGTAATGCAGGATCAGAATCTGATACAAAATGAACATTATCATCATAAATAACCGTCCAGAATGAGATCCTAGTAAAATCTCATTTTTCCAAACAATAAAAGCTTGAATACTATGATCAGAGGCATTGTTTACATTTATGTTGGTGCGAGCGAAAGAGTGAAAAAGTAACAAAACTTCCGGGTTATGGTGGAAGAAGAGAAGTTAGTTTATGATTTCGAACAAGACCAGTAACTCTAAATAACGTGCTTGAAGATTTTGATTGTAAAAATATACTCGTGAAAGAATTCATATAGTTTCAGGTTCTGAAGGAATACAACTGTAAAAAGAAGGGATCATTCACAACGGAAACGTGAACAGAGAACTTTAATCCCCCTAAGATTAACATAGATAACTATCATCAATAGCGAACTTGATTCATTAACACTGGAAGGAAAACTGAAGTGGAAATGAAGAAACCATTGAAGTTCACTTACAAAAATCAATTTCTTGCAATCTCTGCGCTTGACCCTCTTTATTTACTGTCTCTTTCTCAGCTGTGCAAGAGCAGGGATCAACATGTGAGCAAATTTGTGATATGAATGGGCTAGAAGGATCTGACACAGCTAACTGGAAATGATGGTAGTGCTGACAAGTGCTTTGTCGGTTTCTATGTGCTCAATTCATAACAGTGGAAGGAAAATTGGAGAATTAAATGGAAATGAGGAAACCATTGAAGTTCACTTACGCATATCAGTTTCTTGCCGTCTATGCTGTTTTCCCTCTCTCTTTATTGTCTCTATCTCAGCTGTGAAAGAACAGGAATCAATAAATGAGCAAAATTTGAGATATGAATGGGCTACAAGATCGGATGCAGCTAACTGGAATTGCTAATAGTGCAGGAAAGTGTTGCGAAGTTGTCAAGTTAATGAACAAATTTTTTTTGTAGTGAGCTCTGATTATAGTTCTGAAATCAGTTCATTCGCATGTCATCATTAAACCTCTCCATACTTCAGCAAAAGTATTTTACGATTTCCAAAGATTTATTTCAAAGAACTTTTTTTTACTCTGAAGGAAAAAATTCCAATGGTAGAAGTTTTAGCAATAATCTTCCCACTTCGAAATGAATGGTAAAATCTACAAACAAGTTTCAGCCTAGAACATGTGGAAAACTTATAATAGTCAGGATAGTAGCGTTTCTGAAGATCTCATATTTGGCATAACTACAGTGTGGGGGACCAGTCAAGCCTCCCATTCAATCATTCCAACAGCTCTGAAACCTCATATGTTATCGTCAAAAGACTGCAGAAAATTTTTAGCTTGGCAATTAACAGCTCAACCATTTTGGCCAACGTTTATGACTACGTAACGAGGAATAGTATTGATTTAAGGTAACTAAATAAACCAATGTCCTGTGAGACTGAGACCTTCACAATTGACTCTTGGTGTATCTTGGTTCAAGATGAAGTTGCTGCTGCTCTTATTGCCAAGAGGAGTTCTCCTCTTGCAAGCCATAAGCTCCGATGATATACATGATTTGCAAGTAAGAATTAACAAAAAGCTTCAGAAAATGCTATGCTGTTTGGCTCCCATATTAAAGATTCATTGGTTTCAAAAGAACCATCTTTATTGCCATAGCTCTATCTCAGAAGGGTGCTGCTCCTGGGAAGATCATATCTTCTTCATCCCATGATATCTGTCCACAACTATTAACAAGATTTATAGACTTACTCCACATCAGAAGATCGATGAACGATGTTGAGCTGACTCACAAATTTTCCATATCATTTAAGCCTTCACCTTCACATTTCCTTTCACTAATAGTATCTTTTTCATTCATGCCACCCGTGTGTCCTTATTTTTCTCTCTTTTCAACCTCTTATAACCTTTATCAGAGGAAAATGCAATCTAGTTATTCAACCTTGCGTTGAAGAATGGTATCACCTTAAACCAAATGAAATCAAACATTTCAACAGTAGTCAGACCAAAAAAAAGTTGCCAAAGAAAAATTTAGATAAGGGGAACCTCCACTCCAAAATCATATTCAATCCGAGAAATGACAATTCATTTCCATCCATAAGACCCTAGTACCTAGCTATGTCAACGAGCCGAGCCCAGGAAAAAAAGCCAGGGCTCGGCTCGAGCTTTTTTTGGCCCGAGCAAAGCCCGGCCAAAAAAATGAGGCTCGGCCTGGGCCTTAGCGGGCCAAGCCAAGCCGGCTCGGGTTTTTAGATTTTTTTTTTTTTTGGGCTTTTTTTCCTTTGCAAAGGCAGCTTGCAAGCTGCCTTTGCAAAGGCAGGCAGCTAGCTAGAAAGCTGCCAGCTCTTTCAAAAAAAAATTAATTAAATTTTATTTTTTTAAAAAAATGGGCGGCTCGCCCGGGCTCGAGCCAGCTCCCCAAAACGGGGCTCGGCTGCCGGGCTCGGCTCGGGCTTTTTACTGGCCGAGCCCGAGCCGCCAAGCTTTTTTGCCATCCCTACCAGTACCTATCAATGTTTCACCCTTTTTGCACCTAGCTCTCTGCTGAAGCACTGTGCTTCAATCTAACAAAAGTTTCCAGGGCATATGCACTTCGGCAAGTTCCTAGACATCCTTTAATGTCTAATATAAAGCAGTATTCCTAATTTTGCTGCCAAACCACTCTCAACTGTAAAGAATAGGACCTATAGGACCATATACATTATCTACAAAAGACTTCACTTAGTTGTACCTCTTCATTATATTTAAATAACTGGAGTAAAAGCAAAAACCTTTCCTTCAAGGCTTACATCCTCAACCCATGGTCGTTATCCTAAACTTATTATAGGAGGCTCAATAAAATCAGCACCTAGATGTTATGTTACGAATTTGTTACACCCCAATGGAGCAATACAAATTTGTCAATGAATGAAAAACCTTTAGTAAATAAAAGGACGGAGCACTGCAATCCCCAACAAGAAAATGTTATAAGAGTAATAACTCCTAGCAGTTAAATATATGTTCTACAGAGCTAACTTGCAAGAAGATCTCTACTCTAACCTTTACTAACTAATGCCTGTGTAGCACACCAGTAAACTCTTTTCATATTTCTACCCATCCGGAATTAGCTTCTTTGGCTAAACATCTTTAGCCCTTGTTTGATTTTTCCAGAATGACTTTTCCTCAAAACTCATTTTCAACTGCACATTCTCCAAATAAAATAATTTTTCACGAACATTTCCTACTTTCTAACCACACATTCTTCCTTTTCACAAAATCACTTCTCAAAAAAACAAAATCATTCAAGGGCTCAGTATTACCTTTCAATTACGAAACAACAAAGTAAAAAGTCAGCTCATAACTAACTAATAATATGCCTTAGAAAATTAAAGGTGAAATCATCAGGTTCAAATGTAAGAAGCTATATAAAGCGAAATAGAGAAGACAAGTAAGAGCCAGCTGAATTTGAAGGATATTATCACACGTCTTTCATGTACAACTGGGAGCCATAGTGTGCTTCTTATAACTGAACAGACCTTATAATGCTTTGTCTGAAAACAATATACAAATGGTGTGCCCATAATAGAATAGCACGCTTAAGACTGTATTTCAAAATCTTCACAACTGTAAACTTGTAATAGGATCTCACACGTTCTTGTAGACTTCACCAAAACAGTGATAGGGTAATCTCATATCATTTAAGAAGACATTTGAAATTTGTGTGATTTGTGAAACATAGGAGAAACTTCTTATTTCTAGATTATATAGCTACCTTTACACTGTACTCTTCATTGTGAATAAATTATTAGATTTGCAGGGGAAAAAAATTTAACCGAGAGAAAGAAGAATGAGAAATTGGGTGAGCAATCCAAGACAAAGATAAAGTCTGGGTGAAACTAAATGGGGGTCCAAGCCAATCGATGTAGAAGAAACAGCAAATTAGTTGTGGTTAAAATGCCACTAAAACATAGAAATAGTCGGCTCTCCCTCAGCGTTGAGAAGCAGTTGATGTGACATCTAGGGGTAAAGCACTATTTCGGTGCAGGGAGCAATAACAAATAGAGGCAAGTTTTGAACACTAGGCGTGAACTCAAAATAATTGAGACAATGCTACCTATTGACATGCGAGAACACTGTTACACCTAGTTTTTTGTGCTTGTCGATAAATGATATTTTATTATTTGAATGACAGTGCGATTGAATTGCAGGTCAGTAATTACACCTGAAGTATGGTATTAGTTTCAGAAACCATATGGATAATTTTATGAAGTCATTTCTATTTATTTTTGCAGAGTTGAAATTTCTTCTAGCGGTCAAACTAATAAAAAAAATTAAAAAATTGACATATCCACACTCTATACTCAGCAATCAAAAACCTTATATTGAAGGAAACAATCCAATTAAAAGAACTCAAAACATTTCAAAAGCAATTATATGGTCCTATAAACAGTAATAATGTCCTTACTGAGTTTTTCCCCAGGCAAAGATTCGGGTTTTGAGCAAGGGATTTCTGCACAAGCATCACATTAAAGCTCAAATTAAACAATACAACAAATCACAAATAGCCAAAACAGAAGGACAGAGTATTATATCGACCTTTGTGTTTCTTAAAACAGATCAATGAACAACTGCGAGTGGCAAAATAAAATCCAACCGAAATTAATCAGTCAAATTCAAGATAAAAAAAATTCAAAAAATCTAATAAAAATTTACACAGAACGAAAAGCTTACTAGGGTATGAGGCAGGAAGGACATTTATATTTGGATTGGGCTTCGTCGCAAACTCCACATTTTTTTATTGCCATATTTGTAGGAGATTTGATTATTTTGTGGCAGCTTTTTTTCTTATTCTGTCTCAATTTTTTGTGAAAATGCTCTCTCTGAAAGCTTAAGCAGACTCGATAAAAGAAGAAGAAATCGAATAAAAATGGATTATTTAATTACTCAATTAAAATTTTATTTTAACAGGAAAATAAATCACGTGAACCTCACGTGGCCTAAACTGGTCCTATATATATTATTTCGTTGCATTCGTTTGCAGATTTCTTGAGTAGGAAGACAGCACTCTCAAATATCCCCAAAATCTTAAGCCAAACCGTACAATCATGGGTCAGGGCACTCCCGGCGGTCTGAATCGGCAACTCCCTGGGGACCGGAAGAATGACGGCGACAAAAAGGAGAAAAAGTTCGAGCCGGCGGCACCACCGGCTCGAGTCGGCCGCAAGCAGAGGAAGCAGAAGGGACCTGAGGCGGCGGCCCGGCTCCCAACTGTGACACCGCTGAGCAAGTGCAAGTTGCGGCTTCTGAAGCTCGAGCGAATCAAAGACTATTTACTAATGGAGGAAGAGTTCGTGGCGAACCAGGAGAGATTGAAGCCTCAGGAAGAGAAGACCGAGGAGGATAGATCCAAGGTCGACGATTTGCGTGGGTCACCGATGAGTGTAGGCAGTCTGGAGGAGCTGATTGATGAGAATCACGCTATTGTTTCGTCGTCTGTGGGGCCAGAGTACTATGTTGGGATTTTGTCCTTTGTCGATAAGGATCAGCTCGAGCCTGGCTGTGCTATTCTCATGCACAACAAGGTACTTTTTTTTTTTATTGATTGTGTGGTTATGGGTATAAATTGTGAAGCCGGTTCGAGAAATTGGGGTTTTTTTAGCTATTTAATGGCTGGAAATTCTGTGGAGGGTTGTGTTGAGGATTGAGACTGAGTTAAAATTGAGTGCATTTTTATCATTTTTATTTTCGAAATGCCAGTGGATAGAAATGTGAGCTTAGAAATCCATTTATTATGGGATCATGTTGGTAATAAATATGATAGTGAGTTTTATTTGGCAACACCATCAACGAGTGAATATATGCTGTTTTTGAGAAATTTATATTTGCAAACTCTACCTGGGAGTGTATATATATTGTTTTTGGGTAACTGTTATTTAAGAATGGTTTTTGCGTATTTTGACATTCTAATTTTTGTGTCGCTGATTTAATTAATATGGTGAAGTTGTCGAATTGAAGTTATGGACGGCTTGCAAAGTCATGGACACTCTTGATTTGGGTTGTTACTGGCTTCTTGTTTCACATGATGCAGAGATTGATTTCACATTTCTTAAAGGATGTGTCTCAGTGTTACATGGACATAAAATTGAACATCCAGTAGTAACCTAATGACACAGCTCTAATAATCTATTACTAAGCTGTAAGCTTAAGTGAAACATTAGATAGTTCCAGGTGGTAGTTCCTCACTTTTTTGTTTTTTTTTTTTTTGTGGCATGGGCAAGCATGTGGGGTTGGTAGAGATGAGTATCCATACTTGCAAAAATTTTGGAATCTGGCAGGATTAATGTTCACATCCTCTGTGTCTCTCGTGTTAGTTTGGTACTATTTTACATAATAGCTGCGTATACTCCTCGATACTCATTGAATCGTTGCTTTTGTTAGACATCTGTAATGGCCACAATGTTTGATTGCTGTAAGTACATAAATTGTTGTTGGATTTGATGGATTCTATTGCAAGTTTCATTTTTAATGGTATATCACAACTTGAGTAGAGTGACTCAAGTTATCTTGACTTATCATTTGCTTGCTTTGAGGTGATCTTAGTTATCTTATTATAGATTTTAGCAAATGTTTTCCCATTTGAATTTCTGATATTAATACGTTTTCCTTGAAGTAGATTATCATCACAATTTGAGTTCCTAAATGTGAAAGCCTTCAGAATAGTAGAAGTTTAGAACATATATGATTTTCCATACAAATAAATGCCATTCTTCCTGTTAGATTGCATTTTGAAATCATGCACGAAAATGACACATTTTATGAAGCAATCCAGCATGTGTATAGATTATGTAAAACAATAATAGATGTCAGCATTTTGCATTTATTTGTATTTAGACAGTTATTTTTCATGTGTATCAGAATGTAAACATACCCATTCAAGGATATGCTATAGTTCTAGAGTCATGTAGTCTGTGTTTATGGGTGTTTTGAACTTCATTTATGAATGATTTACTGTGTTTACATGCATGGGCGATCAGCAAGTAATTCTGTAATCATCTGCTCCCTCTTTGCTGCCTGCCACATTAGGAGAAGGGGCTGTAAATTATTGAACAAGTTCCCAGACAAAAGTAATGGTGTCATACAAGTGCAAAGATTTATTTTGTGTGCTATGTGACGACTTCTTAATGAAACAAATGCGTATATGTATGGGTTCAAATAATTTCAGGACACCATGCAATCTCTCAGTGAGGGAGCCTGGAGAGAAAACACATCTTGTATATATTATTATTTTTTTGTTTTTTGTGGAGGATGGGGTGGGGTGGATTTAATCCCTTTAGTCCACAAACCAATCGGTAATTTCTATCTTAAACCCATCTCAACTGCCAAACAACGAAATTCCTTCGAACAATGAACTAATGCAGAGCTGCAATTGAAAAGTATGAATGAACTTTATTTTCTGCGATAAGAAATTTTCTGTTGGGTGTCGTCGTAACACAAATGTTCTTAATTACCACGATGCTCAATGGTGCTGCAAAAACACTAACAGAATTCCAATGATCATTCAGCATTCTGTATTTTGCCTCATTAAGGATATTCACCTTGTTGCAGGTTCTTTCTGTTGTTGGACTTCTTCAAGATGATGTTGATCCCATGGTGTCTGTAATGAAGGTTGAGAAGGCTCCATTAGAGTCCTATGCTGATATTGGTGGGCTGGATGCCCAGATCCAAGAGATCAAAGAGGCAGTCGAGCTCCCATTGACTCACCCTGAGCTATATGAAGACATTGGTATTAAACCTCCCAAGGGAGTCATACTCTATGGAGAGCCTGGAACTGGAAAGACATTGCTTGCAAAGGTCAGTGTCATTTACTTTTGGTAAAATTAATACATTGCTCACTAAGGTCTGTAAATATGTTTATAAGAAGTATTATAGCTTGTACACTTCTCTTATTAATCTTTTTTTCAGGCAGTAGCAAACTCTACATCAGCAACTTTCTTGCGTGTGGTTGGAAGTGAATTGATTCAGAAGTACCTGGGAGATGGTCCTAAATTGGTGAGGGAACTCTTTAGAGTTGCTGATGATCTCTCCCCATCTATTGTCTTTATTGATGAAATCGATGCAGTTGGTACAAAAAGGTATTCTCCAGAATGTCAGTGTCCTGAAAATAGGGATAGTTACAAATGGGTATTTATTGATGAATTCTCTTTGCAGATATGATGCCCACTCAGGTGGTGAACGTGAAATTCAGAGGACTATGTTGGAACTGCTGAACCAGTTAGATGGTTTTGATTCAAGAGGGGATGTTAAGGTCATTCTTGCAACAAATAAAATTGAAAGTCTTGATCCTGCCCTGCTTCGGCCCGGTAGAATAGACCGGAAGATCGAATTCCCCCTTCCAGATATTAAGACAAGGAGGCGTATTTTCCAAGTAAGCATGGCATGATTTGCACGCATGAAATACCATCAGTTCAACATTTCTGATGATTTGTTGAGCAAACCTTCTTGTCTATTTCATAGATACACACATCAAGGATGACATTGGCTGATGATGTCAACCTAGAAGAATTTGTTATGACTAAAGATGAGTTTTCTGGAGCTGATATCAAAGCCATATGTACTGAAGCTGGATTGCTTGCTTTAAGAGAGCGCCGTATGAAGGTGAGGCGCTTCATTTTAATCTTTGAAATTTATACTTCTTACACACACATTTATTTATTTAGTTTTTTGGCGGAAAAGTCCATAAATTTTTCCAGTGTCTTTACTTAGAGAGTCAGTAGTGTTTGGGTTAGTTGAAGACTTATAATTTGCCCGTTTATCAGACTGTTGTACAAATTTAGTTCCTATCTAAGATGGTAACTAATGGGGTTGTTGGCGACTTGTCATCAGATAGATCAGTAGGAGGAAGGGGAATTTGAAAAAATAAAAATAAAATTAGGGTACATTATTGTATCTGAAGTAAATATTGTGGCAATGTCGAATTTATAAGTGCAAATGGGCTCTGTCAGTGAAGTCATCAATCATCTCAAACTCATGAGCCATGCATGTCTAGGTCGGCTGGCAGAAAATTTTGAATCTTTAGGGGCAGGGGGAAAGATTCCAAGCAGTTTTACGAGTTATAATATTTAGTGGTTTAGAATTTACTAGTGCAAATGAGCGTCAATCATCTCGCCACTGACCAGTCACACATCAAAATCGGCTGGCAGAAGGAATCTTTTTGGGTGGCGAGAGAGTAATTCTAAGATGTTTTAAGGGTTGTAGTTATCAAAAAAATGTGTGGGAGTTGGCTGTGTGGCCATTTCCCTCCACCCAACTGTTTCAACTAATATCATGACTTTTTTTTCCCAATATATGTTTTTGTAAGCAGTTTATACTGATTTACAGTTTAAATTTATTGAATAAGTAACGATGTTCACAATCTATTGAAAAGCAGTTATGAATGAAATGGATTTTGCAGATTTCTAATCCTATTACGCATCTAAAGTGCTACCATCCTCCATCACCAACCTTCGTAATTTCTCGTTCAAAACTTTTCGGCTCCTCTTCCTCCTCAAATCTACTGAATGCACAAAATTTAACTGTTAGAAGATCTCAACAACTACCTTGAAAATTAGATATGTGCTGTGAGAATAGATCTAGGATTTTGTTGCTTATGCAAGAAGAGAACAATTATCCAAGCAACTCGTTATGATTTCTGGCCATTGAAAAATAAGCGTACAACCAGTATCCCAATCAACTCTAGTCTAGCTGATGCACAGAATGTTAGAAATGTCACACAACTTGGCAATAGAAATGATGACAATCAAAGGAATGATGAGGAGATGAGAAAATGTTAAGAGTGATAAGATTATCAAATTTAAACCAAAGGATAAATGCAAAGTTGTTAATTTGTTATTTGATAGTTGTTATCTATTTTTTGGATAAATACTAGCTATAGAAAAGTGTTGAACTTATTTTATTATAAATAGGAATAAATGTGTGCTAGGTGCTCATTGCCTATGGTTATCGGTCAATAATGTTATAATCAATTCTTTTATTCATTTTTAAAATTCTTTTCATATTTTTTTCTTGGTATTAGAGCCATTGTGAGCACTCACACACCACAAATCTTCTCTTCCACTATCACTTTACTATCCGTAAATGTTGACAACTTTATACTCATTTCTCATTAATTCTCGTCCATCAAATACATCTATCAAATACATCCCACCAAATCCAAACAAAACAACAAAAACAGAAAATTTCATACCAAAATTAACAAATGAGTTCAAGAAAAGGTTGATTATTTCACTAATGAAGACCTTGTCCCCACCAAATATATCACATCAAATTCAAAAAAAAATTACACCAAAATTAAAAAATGAATTTATTGCCCGGCGAAAGTCCGATCCTCTCATTCATGGTTGGATCATCGCAACAGTTTGAAGAAACTCTCCGCCTCCTTATAGGCTTAGACACAACTATGGGAAGCATTTAAAATGCTTATATACACAAGTGACATATCTTCGCAAGAATGAGATAAAAATCACTATTGGCGTCATCATACCAATATCCATAGCAACTCTCAATTTTGCGAACCAAACTGTGCCTTCAGCCCAGCACAGATTGTGGGAGGATGTTAGAAATGTCACACAACTTGACAATAAAAATGATGAGAATCAGAAGAGTGATAAGGAGATGAGAAAAGTTGGAGTGATAAGATTGTCAAATTCAAACCAAAGGATAAATGCAAAGTTGTTAATTTGTTATTTGATAGTTGTTATCTGTTTTTTGGATAAACACTAGCTATAGAGAGTTGTTGAACTTACTTTATTATAAATAAGAATAAATGTGTGCTAGGTGCTCATGGCGTATGGTCGCCGGCCAATAATGTTATAATAATCAAGTCTTTTATTCATTTTTAAAGTTATTTTCATTTTTTCTTCTTAGAATTGTTATAATGGTGGATCTGTGGTGGTCTTGCTAGGGGTGGAGTGGGGTAGAGAGGGAGATAGAAGGAAGTGGTGATTTGGATGGTGGTGTTAAAGTTGCTGGGCAGGGTAGGGGGATAGGATGATTAATGAAAACCGTGGCATTTCTGTTAGGAAAATTTTAAAAGAAAGCTGGAGAAGTATGTAAAGTAGAAAGGAGAGTCAAAATGGAGTAAACTTGTGCAATTGAAAAGTTTTGAGACTTGCAAGTCAAAATGAGCCGTTATCCCCTTCAACATTTCCTACACTTATTGTGGATATAATTGATTTATTTTGTTCACTAATGCTCTATTGTTAATGATTTGAATGCTCATTTATGCTTGTTTAGGTGACTCACTCCGACTTCAAGAAGGCTAAAGACAAGGTTATGTTCAAGAAGAAAGAGGGTGTTCCAGAAGGACTTTACATGTGATGTAATAATCTTCTTCTGCTTCATTGGCACGTACGTCACTTTTCTCAATTTTACCAAGAACTTTTTGATGTTTGTTTTTCTTATCAATGATCTCGGCATCATTCACAGAAAGATGGAAATCTTATGTTGCAATATTTTGATTGATTCATTTTCAATTTCACTCGGCTGGTTTTGTTTAGTATTTTGATATTTAGAAAATATGAATTGCCGAGTATCCATAAACAATTGATGAACCATGTTGCTGCCTGGTATATTTTAAAATACGTATACAGGAAGAAGAGTTGTTCTATCTTTCTACGGTCTTGCACTTAGAACGAGAATTTAGTGTCTCTTGGGGTTGTGTAATGCAATAATACCCCATGAATGGGAGGTCACAAGATATTAGGGCAGTATCTTCGACGCAACTCTCTGAAAGGCTAGATTTTCTTGGCCCTTTTTTCTATTTTATTTAGCCCTTGTTTGAGTCCGAGAAAAATGTATTTTTGAATAGTGATTTTTGGAGAATCTGTTAAAAAGTTTTGACTTACGTGTAAAATTATTTTATTGAAAAATATGTGATTGAAAATGAGTTTTTAAAATAATGGGACTCATGGACGAACATAGGGGGTCCGGGGGGCACCCCTCCCCCTCCCCCTCCCCCTCCCAACTTGTAAGAAATTTTTTTTTATGTTTTGTATCGATTGAAATCTAAATTATAATCTAAATCAAAGTTAACAATTAATTTTAATAATATATTTGATGTAATCCATAACTGTTTTAACTTTTATCAAAATTTACTAAAAATTTGATTTTAATTTCCACCAAATAGGGGCAAAATCACAATAAATTTGAATTTCAATAACATGCTAATTTTAAAAATTCTGTAACGATTTTGATTTTAATCTCCATAAAACAGGGGCAAAAAAAAAAATAAAAAAAAAAATTGAATTTCGATAATATACTAAGAGCCCGTTTGAAAGAGGTTAAAATCGGATTAAAATTGAAAAACTAGTCGTTATTATTGACTTTTATTAGACGAGTGAGATCCAATAACGACTATATTTTCAATTTTAATTGGGTTTTAATCGGTACCAAACGGGCTTTAATTTTAAAAATTCTCCGACGATCGTACGCTGATTGAATCTACAAATTGCTTATGTCATTTCGAAACTTATTTCAATAACTATATTATGGACATATCGAATGGTCCAAACAGATATCGAAAATAGTTAAAAATATGTTAAACGTGAGTCTTAAAAAAAGACGAACTCACATTTATTTAAAAAAAAAATCAAGCATTTTATTAACATTTGTTATTTTTGCAATACAAATTTCACAATGTAATTTTCATCATTTTATTAGGAATTTTTTAAAAAAAATTCGAAATTTTACATTCAAAAAAGTCATATTCCATATAAATTTTCGAATGCAAAATTATATAGGGTATGATTTTTTTTTGACATAAATTTTCAATTGTAAAATTTCTCCAAACTTTTTTGCAAGTTCGATTGTGTACCCCTAAATTTAAAGTTCTACGTCCACCCCTGATGGGACTCAAACAAAGGTTTATAATGATCAGTGTGTTATCTGAAATTTTATTGTTTAAATTGTAAAATCTATTCACAAATCACATTATTTCCCAACAATCACTACTTAGGTTGGTTTTGATATTCACAATTTGACGTCTTGAGAGCTGCATGCAGCAAATTGCACAAGTAACAGTATCTATTCACTTGCAAAAGATCTAACTTCACGAATGATATACTGATCATCGGTGCTTATCTTATATTAAGCATAGGTGACGTGTCATATAAATTCATTGGGAGATACAGTTATGGTAAGTCTCAACATTTGAATTAAGTTTAAAATTCATCAATAAATTTATGTAACAAGTCATCGAAATTTAATATAAAATATGAGCATAAATATATATATATAAACATGATAAAGTTTTAATGTGAAGCTTGTCGAATATATTTTTGGTAGCTTCAAATGCATGCATACAAACGAAACATAGCAAAGATTGCAACATAGTTTTAACAGGCTACAAAAGCAAAGCAACAAGTAGCAGATACGACCTTAAAACACAAACTAAAATAATTGCCATATAATAGATTTATTACGCCATAGAAGGCTAACATTTGTAGTAATAACTGAGCTTCAAGGGTACGGTAAGGCTCCGGCGTCACTGCCATCGCCTCCACCTAAGCCATTGCCAATTCCACCGCCAAGTCCACCTGTTCCAATTACTGCCCCAAGACCACCGAGTACACCAACGCCAATGCCAAGACCGCTACCTGCACCTACTCCACCCCCCAAACCACCACCACCAATGCCACCGAACGTGGGGATGTTCTTTTGCTCATTCAGACCCTTGTCAACAGGCACAACTCTTGCTGTTGCCTGAGCTACAA
>CAIGRF010033691.1:1983-15714 GCA_903798235.1 Fraxinus ornus | reverse complement strand
GTAAAAGATTAAAATCCAATTAAAATTGAAAATATAGCCTTTATTATCTCTCTCGTCTAATAAAAATCAACAATAACGACTAATTTTTCAATTTTAATCCGATTTTAATCTCTACCGAACGGACTCTAAATAAGAGGTCGTCCCTTAGCCTCACACACCCATATTTTCAACATCTCCTCCTATCTGTCTACTTCACCATATTTCTATTTGATTGTATAGTACACTTCTCTATCTGGCCTTTTGTAGGCTCATGGATCACCCTTGAACATGAGATTGAATGCCCTCCTTCATTCCTAGAAGGTCCACGGCGTAAACAATATTCGAACTAGAGATTAGGGGAAAAACAGCTTGTAAGGCCCCATTGCTGGAAAGGTTCGGTTTCAAAACCATACGTGGAACTTCCGCCTCATTTGGCTCCTCTAAGGGCAATCAACCGAGCAAGCTAATATGAATCTGAGAAGTTTCGGGGAAAGAACTGAAGAAAATGATTTATACTTCAATTATTTTATCTAAAAAAGAATCCACAAATCTTTCTTTCTACAAAACAAAACAAAACAAAACATATACACGCCCTTATTCAATAATGCCTCTTGATTTTTATATTTTTCAGAATGGACAAACAAAACAAATGATGCTTTGTTATAACATAGGAATTAGATCACATCCTAATTCATAAGCATTAACATTAAGACACTGCAATTAATGAATTGAAAGCTAACGATACAAATTATCTCCAGCAAACAAATTATTGGTATCAACTCAACAAAGAATTGCCAGTTTATCAACTTCTCACATTTACATGAAATTTCTGTGATGCCAACGCAAAACTGAAAATAACTCTTTTAACTATTTTCAACTGGCTTCACCATTTTACTCCCATATACATTTCACAAAGAATAACTATTTACTTCAAGATAACAACTAAAAATCTCATTCAACAAGAAAATCTGTGAAAAATCTTCACCTCGGCTTCAATTTTCCGAACTTCTCTCTCTCATTTTCTAACTCTCGGAATGCATAATCAAGCTCTGGAAATAGTGACAACAGCAGCTGCTCAAGAAGATTAAAGGCTAGTTGCTTCATACAAACGGACGACTGTAGAAGCAGCAAAAGTTCACCCAGTAGTTATGGTACCAAACAGAAGCTGCTACAAATCGAGTAAAACACGCTCCACTTATTGTGGATTACATGTTGAATATAAATGAAAGATGAAAAACACACCATTTTTTTTTTAAAAAAAAAACTGAACTGAATATGATCCAAGCATATGAAAATTGACAATTAACCCAAATAATGATCACACATCTCCCCGCCCCATGAACAAGAAGAAGAAACATTACCTGAATCTATTTGCATAACTGCATCCAATACATTCAGTGACAGATTCAATGAAATCAAATTTTTGCCTACTATGCCAAGTTCATTTTTGGAATCTCTCCCTCTTCTCTAACTTGTTCTGTCGGGATAATAATTTTATCCTTGCTCAGTTTTACCTAAACTTCTGGTTATATTCTCTCTTTTATTTTACTGCATTATAGTGTAACAACTATCTACCTTAAAATTCTCGCTTTTGTTATACTCATCTTAAGGTCATTTGGTCCTTGGTGACCCTTCACTTTAAGTAAAGCATAATTAATCTCAAACGTATCTTCTGATGCTCTATAGTGATCTGGTATTTTGTAACTGCAACAATCTCCATTGTGTCCAACCCATCTAAAACACATTCAATCATTCAGCTATTAATCCTTTCGACCTTGTTGAATTGTATGAGGGAAGGCAGAAAATTTTGAAGGTAAGGCTGAGGGTAAAAGCTGATTCAGAGGTGATTTGAATGAAGAGCAAGTACAAGTCTCTGCTTCAAAAACAAAAGAGAAAACGATATGCTAGAAAAACATAAACAAAAGACCCGCTGTAATGAAAGCAGGAAAAAGACTGTTGGTTCCACCAGCGATCAAAATCTTTCGAGTAGAAGACAAAGAGAAGGTCTACTCAGTTTTATCTGATTTTTTTTTTTCCAAATTCCAATACTGTGCTTAATTGTAAGGGGTCATCATTGACTATTGTATCATATGAACTTTGGTACAAAAATTCTTGTATTAGCATGTCAGAAAATTCTGGCCTTGCAGTTCATCCAACAATAAATCTAATATGATCTATAGAGCCATGACACAATCAATATGTATAGGTGGGTGTATTTTTGCTCTTGGGAAAATTGAAAATAAATAGAATCACCTGAATGAAATAGTAGATGTCCTTGGCACACTCTTCATATTCCTTGTGTCCAACAAGACCTACAATAGGAGATGGTGCCTTATCTGCAAAAGATTCTCTAACAGTGATTAACATCTTAAGAGATATTTTTCCTCCCCACTTCTAAAGTACAGAAATAAGATAATACACTGGATAGGCAAACAATTAAAAATTACCAAGCATTAGTTCATATACAAATTTTGCTCGCAGTTCCGCTTCCCTCTGCTGCATCTTCTCCAGTTCATCTATTTCTGGTGAAGAAAAAGGAGTAGGTTGGTCCTGGGGAGATCCATGGGCTGGGCTTGCAGATGGTGCAGGTCGCTGACGCTTTGGGTGCCTTGTTATGAATATTCCATCAGGCCAAAGTATCTAGGTGTACCATCCAGTAATTGGATTATCAATATCAGAAATCACTAAAAGATTTTCTTGAAAACACATGAATTGTGTTTAAAAGTCAAGTATTGACAATTCACTCCTAGTTCCATAGCTCTAGAATTTAGTAAATTTAATTGACATTAAAAACTCTTAAAATAAAACTTGTGAGCTAATAAAAAGCCAAGTGATAAAGGCAGTCAACAAGATACGTGAAGAAGTGTTCATCTCAAGTACCAGGCCATCAACGACATACCTGCTCCAACTTCTTGATCCCAGAAGCAACAACTGATCCCTGGCGCAGAAGCTGGATTTTCCCAATCAACCAATCATCAAAGGCATCTCCCATTCCCAATTGTAGAACTTGTTTAGCCACCCAGAAAGCCTTTCTCCTGAAGTCACTTAAAAGTTTATATGAGCCGAGAAAGACCAAGGTGATTAGAGTAAAAAATTAATATACAAACAAACCTCCTTCGAATTAATACAATTTGTCTACAAATAATACCTTATCCATCCCCCATCTTTAAGCTGAAAAATGACATCAACTAAATCCAATATGGGAGCACTTAGATTTGGTGGCACCCACTGCATGAAGAAATAAAATTAGACAACCACTATAGATCATAAACGGGCAAAATTACAGACAGGCCACAAGAACATGGAAGTTGGAAATGATCATGTCCATATTTGAAAAAAATAAAAATAAAAATACATCAACCATTATCAATAACTAGATTCTGTTCCCTAGTTGAACGCAACAAAGAAAATATGCCAAGTAAATAGAGACTCTGAATTACCTCACTAGGAATGGCTAGATCAGTGGCAGCATCCGTAGACCCAGATGCACATAAAGCTTCCTCATTACTTTTTACAGTTTTTTCCAATTTTTTCGTGAAGAATAGGTTCTTTTGCTCCGGATCAGCAGAGTCGCTACTGGAATCATCAAAAGTCTTTCCAAACCCTTTCGCTGGCTTTTTTGGTGGAGAAAGTGCTGGTTCTTTTGTTTTCAATCTTGCTCCATCAGCAACAGGATCACCCTTGATTAGTAATGCGGATTCCTTATTTTTATTACCCAAATTTTCTCTTTTGGAGGATAACGGACCAATTACTGGCCCTATGTTATCCATATATTCTTTATAGGTTTCACGAGCTGTGTCATCCAGGTCAACTGAAATCCAAAAGCAGTTCAATCTATGAAAAATAAAAAACAACTTATGGAGGAAAATCCACCGCTCAGATACACTGTTCACCTGAAAGAGTTTCGAGAATGGATAATGAATTTGAGAAAATATACATCTGCATTGTTACGAAAATCACAACTATAAGTTCAAGAAAGTACAGGTAAAATATCAAAACTCAATCAGGAGGACAGAAATGAGAATAAATAAGTTGAACCTGAGAATCAACACTAAGAAAATCCCAGACTTCAATAGAGCAGGAAACAGTAGGCAGCTGCAGAAGCTTCTGCAGAACAACCGCAGACGTCAATATAGCCCTATGCATGTATGTACATGGAGTATAAAAATAAAGAAAGTGGATGATTTTTCTAGCAGGTAAGGGGCATCAGGATCCTTATGTAACGTCATCATGTTTAAACAATTGGTCCCACAAAAACGGGAAACATAAAAAATAGAAAAGCTTATATAAAGAAGCAACAGTAACATGTTAAGGGACCACTGCTCATAACAGAGCATGTATGAGAATAGGGACATCATGACGACGGGAAATTCTAGTAATGCTTCCCAAGTGAACTTCAATGCAAAACGGATATTAGATTTCCTATGATACAGAAAACAAAATGACATACTAAATCAAAAAATAAAAGTAAAAAATGTCCAGTTGTATTAGATGTATGACCTTCAGATACTGGTCAAGCAATTTACAACGTTGTTGAATTACGGAAACATCCAGACCACTTGATAGAAAATGCTTCGGTGGCAAGTGGAGATTGTATTCAGGGAACTCTTTAAGGCGGCGATGTAATTCCTCAAAATGACGAAATCTGTCAGTGTGAACAATTCAATTGGTCCATAAATATGTATTAATAAAAAACTAAATATAAAGGGGCATTATAGTACAATTGGAGGATAAAATCAGAAAGTTTGCAGCACACGTTGGCACCTTCTTTTGATAGACCAACTGTTACGATTTACATCTGTAACAGATATGGAATAAACAGCAAAAGTTTTGGACCCACTCTTCACAATATTGGCACCCAATACCTGAAAAAGAAACGAGCTCACTTTCTTCACATCTCAAAGCATTAACTTTGTTAAAGCAGAAGATTAAAGGGGTGAATTGAGTACCTCACTTATTAACTTGAAAAAAGAATCAGCAATAATTGAATTTTTTGCAGAGTTAGCAGCCAAAATATGACTTTCGGGTAAAGAAGCCAAGGACACAGATGAAGAAGTTGTTTCTCCACTATGTATTCTACCTAACAATTCTGCCTCAGATTCATCACTCGAGTCTTCAGATTTAACATTTCCTTTGGAGGAATTCAGCAAATCCTGCCCCTCTCCCAGTAAGAAACTTGTTCTTTCGACCTCTTGCCAGACATGCCCATTTTCTCTGCCAGACCTAGATCTTTTCTTTGCAGATTTTGGTTTTTTCATTCTTTGAGAGTGGAGGCGGCCTGTGCTCTTTTTTTTACTCTTATGACCGTCCAAAGTTTCAAGTGGATGATGAATGTTACTGGAGTTTCTTTTGCTTTTACCATCCCAAACTCTAACCCCTGGTGAATCAAGACCTGTTACGCAGCTGTTGTCTTCATCCTCAGTGTAACTACTGGTCCCTGATTCATCAGAATTCACAATATTATGTTCATCTCTCTCTTTATATAAAGAACCAGCTGTGCAACCTTGGTTTTTCAAATTGTCCCTCATGATCATATTGTCCTCCCCAGAGCATTTATCTTGTCCAGAAATAGAAATTGAAACATCTTTCTCAAAAAACATATCCTTAGTTTCTAATTCCTTTTTCTTCTGTCCACTAAGCACGTTTGACTGCTCCACTGATTTAGATACCCCCACCGAAGAGCTGTGTTTCTTAGGATCAGCCAGCTGATTTGACCCTTCCACCCTTTTGTAATTTCTTCCTTTTGTCCACATATTATCAAAATTTTCTGGAGCCAGGGCCTCAGTTTTTCTGCGGGAAACCACATCTAGCATGTCTCCCCATTCTCCACCAGAGTGTTGTTGTTGCAACCCTCTTCCCTCACCATTATGCGTTTCTGGTAAAGAATTCCAAGACCGAGTTGATCGTGTATCAAGGGAAAGTAGTGGATCTTTGGAAAGAAGTGTTCTCTTTGTATTATCTGATGCAGGAATCTCAACATCATGTTTAGACTGGTCCTTCAAATCTACAAGTTCAACGCCCTTGATGGAAGGATCTATAAAATGAGAAAAATCGGATGATATCTTTGACGGTCCATTTGGTTTTGAAAGTGATGCCGCATCTATCGCCTTTCTTCCTTTATCAGTCTTGCTTCTTGAAATAACTAGAGATTCAATCCTCTCATTAATAAACCTGACACCGAATTTGGTAAAGTATAAAGAACATAAACATAGCAGTTTTAAAAGACAGGATGAAATGTATCCTTACCTTGGGCTAGCTAGATTTATCACTGGTCTCATTACGGTACAGGCAAGTAGCTCCCGAACAATATAACGAAATAAGGAGCACTGCAGATCCTCTGGCTTGAATGTAAACATAATGAGGCCATCCACAACATGCTGGAGAACCTACCATAGCATTCAGAACAAAAAATTGTCAACCACAGAGACCTTCTGTCACTAAGAAGATATATGGAGTGCAAGGAAGAGAAAACATAAAGAAATAACCTTGTGCTCAGCTTCAGCAGAAAATAAAGCAGGGTGTAATTTGTTCTCTGCAGCCAGCACAAATTTTAATTCAACGTCTCTCTCTTCAATGGTTAAAACTCTAGATTTTTGTTTCTCAATCTTTGTCTTAGCCGTGCGAAAAAGCTCCAGTTGACTGCATACAACATTAATAATATCCCTACACCACACCAAGCAATGATACTTCCTGTTATATACTTCCAGAAGATATCTCAGTGAAGAAAATTTTGATCAACAATATTTCGGTAAATAAAACCTTGTTAAAAGATCTATGAGATTAACACTTCTCATACGACGTGAAATTTCCCCAAGCACACCATTTATGATCTGCACAAGCTCTTCTGGGCCATTTTTATCAGGAGTTATGCGAGAGTACCAGAGATTTGTTACCCACTCTGAGACAATATGTCTAGTGAACTGGTCGATTGCATCCTCAACAACAGGGGACTTCACTTTCAGCTTCCAATCATACTTCTCAGCAATAACTCTAGTATCCTCAAAAGGTTTCCTCTCGGAAGAATAGTTTGCAGATATTGGTTTTCCTTTGTAAGTTTCTGTTTTCCTCCTCATATCCAAATCCAGAGATAAGTAGCGAAGTACTATTATTAAAAATGCAGCAGCAGGCAAGTTGACTAAAACTGATGAGCTTGTCACTGGGAAGAGAAAGAAATAAGATGAACACTCAAGGATTGAAACAGACGATAAAGACAAAAAAATTAAATACAAATATACATGGGATGAAGGGGATTAGCTGTGATTAAACTGTACGTGACAATGAGCATTACAAAAAGCCGCACTTTGAGCCTAAAATGCAAACTGCAGAGGGTGAATATTTTTGTTTCCAAGACAAGGCCTATATGTGTATCCAAACCTTATCACATCCTGAAGTATGGCTTATAACACCTATTTGAAACTGTGCCTATTAGTAACAGTTGGCCTTTAGCAGTGACATCATTGAGTTATGACATGAATACACATGTAAAATACTGAACACAGAGAAACATTTACCTGGATGAGAAGCTGCTAAAAATAACACAAAAACGGAAACTAGAAATGATAAATGTGAAAATACAAGATTATTATTCTAAAATCCCAATCATGCAAATTAACAAAAAACCAATTGATAATACATCAATGCATACTACTTGTATCATAAATTAGTAAATTATGCACCTATGTAGATTGCAATGCTTGAATAATATAGGAATGCATACTCAAAATCAACTGAATATTGGATTACAAAATATTAGCACCAAGCAAAAGAAGTAACTACAGAGTAAATCTTTCCATCCATACAATTTGCATGACAGATCCAGTGTCTCTATATTGAGGGATTTAGTGTAAATAATTCGTATCAAGATGTTACAATTGATTATCCCTTTTGAATTCAATCACTTGACACTTTTGTTTAACGTTTGCCTTGATGCTTATTTTGACAGAAGTAATTGATTCTTTTGAATAAGAGGGAACAGAAATAACATATAACCGATATATGCAATGACCACCTGCATGGATTGTTCAAGTTGATACAATTCTTCTCACGTGTATAAAAATAAACCATGAAAGAATGTAGGTTCCAAAATCTATTTTAAATGAAAACATCTCGGGACATGGACTTCAGATAGTAGTAACACGATGTCCAGCATCAACGCTATTCTTTAAGTTTCTGGAGTGTAAATATCACAAAACCCAAACTCATAAAAGCTTCTTTCAACATCAACCAAGTCTTAAAGTGTATGCTTGAACAAAGAATAATCATACTAACATATATTAAATAATGTGAAATTAACTTCCAGTTCAATTGAAACTTTTCATCCAAGTAGCAAAAATTTCTGAGCAATTAATGACAAAGAGATAACTAAGTAAATATATTGAACAGAGTTAGGGAAAACCCCTTTCCTCTCCTCATTTTACCACCCAACCAAATAAAAACAAGGAAAAAGGGGTTTCCCGCAGAAAAATCGATATATAAACTCTAAAAAAGTCAATTGCTATCATTCTTGTCGGCTACAAGATCTATAGACAATGCACTGCGATAAAGTGTCATTCCGCATCTCAGTTGAATTGTTGTATGTCTGATGAAGAAGAATACACCCCAAACAGTATTCACACATTTAAAATCTATATTTTTTTCACCACGGTCTCAATTGTTTTCAAACAAATGCAAGATCAACTTTTAGAACAGCAGCAAAAATTAAATAAAAAGCTCGAGAACATTATATAGCATAACTTGAATATAATGAATATGGTCATTATAATAAGTCTAACCTTCTTCTTATATGAGCATTGGAAGAAGACGTAGTATCCTAATTCTAATAGACTAAGTAAAAAAAAAAAATCTCCTAAAAAAGAAAATAAAACAAATAGCACATTTCTAATAGAAGAAGAAATCATATTTACTAAATAATAAACTAATTGAATCCTATAAATTAGGAAAGTTAATTACCTATAATAATGATATACTAACACTAGTAATAATGATTGATCTCTAGTAGAATTGTCATATTTTAGTGTCCCCCACTTGAAAAAAACTTGTCCTTGAATTTGGAAAAAAGGAGAAAATAAATCAACTAGGAGAAAAATACTCAAAATTTATGCCATGTCACATACTGAACAAATGCATGCATGATAAACATCGTATCCTTTATAGTTGCTTAGTATGGCATCAACTTTTCTCCTATCTTACTTCTTTTCTATTTCTTATGGACACTTCTTTAAAAACTATGCATGGTTCGATTTCTCATCCTAGGGTTTACTCTCAGTAGAGGCCACTAGTGCCAAATTCATACCATCCCTACATCCCTCATGCTAATGCAATTCATTGGCATTGGAATTGCAGAGAGGGTTACGGAAACTTTTTATTCTCAATTTGACAAGCCTCACTTTTGACTCTTTCTTGATTGGGAAGTTCAATTCCCTTTTCTTCGGTTGGACACTTTTAAACTTCAACTTGTTCATTATCAGAGTGGACTCGAGCTTCGAGTCTTGTAATTAAAACTCAACCTTCAACTTGTTGCTCATCGTACATGGTAGATCAACTCGAAATCTGTAGTGCTCTAATTGGGGTTGTCATTCGTCAAAGCAGGTTGATTTCCTTTAAGCTCACTCTTGACTTCGATGACGAGCACAACTAAGGTTGGATGAACATCTTGAAGAGTTTTTTTTTGAGTCCAGTAAGTCGATGCTCCATGTTTTTGAACCTCTGTGCGTTGAGCTCGGACTCCACTAGTACCATCCTCACTCATCAGCTCATGTATGCTCTGATACCAATTTAGTGCATAAGCAGAAATTAAATCTTGTAAAAACAAGAAAAACTTTTAAAATATTATCTAGAATAGCTTGAATATAATGAATATGAGTTGTGATTATATTGGAAGAACATGTAATATCTTAACTCTAGTACTAAAAAAGAAAGAAAAGAAATAACCTATTTCTGATAGAAGTAGAAATCCTATCAGCTAAATAAGAAAACTAATTGAAACCCATAAATACTAGGAATCCTAATTACCAATTGTGATTAAATCGTAAACTAGTTGTAATATTTGAATTCTAGTAGAATTGTCCTACGTCAACTTTTCTCGGTCAAAATAAAGGTATAAGACCTTCAGATGGATAAACATTAAAACTTCAAGATTCCGCGTAAGCTCTTCTAGATAAATTAAAAAAACCACAGCAGTACTCCTGTCAAAGCAAGTCTTTGACATTTCTCATGACTTAGGAGCATTGCTGTCAAATTACCATCTTCATATGTAAACACCCCTAAAGAATTGTGTCAAACCTATCAAAAGATCTATTTAACAAAGCATGCCTTCTGCCTTCCCTTCATCACTGCACACTAGTTAGATACATTGCCGTCACATGTTTTTCATCACACAGAGTAAAAAGAAAGATTACACGATAAAAATAATAAGAAACCTTCCTGGAGACTGGAGCTAGAGATGTGCCAAAAAAATGTTAATTGTCCAGGAAAACTAGGACAAAAAGAAGTAGGAAGTATAAAGGATAATTTGAATATCTACAAATCACCAGAATTATTCACTAATTTAAGGATTTATGTCCACATTAAAGCTAAATGAGAAACCTTTTTCAGAAATGAGGAGAGGCTCCTGAAAGCATAACGCTTCCTTCAAGATAAACTAAAAAAAAAAAGGGTGGGGGTGGGGGGGGTGAGTTCTGTAATGCTTAGTTTTGTCTTCCTTCTTTTGAGTGGGAGAGAGGTTCACGAATGACAGAAAGTGCAATCCATGCAAATTGGACGTTACTAATAATGCTAATCTGTAAAATCACGAGATATATAGTAGTTAGAGGAACTACTTGCTAGTTATCGAAACTTCTCCAAGATAAATTTTATACATTTTGATCCTAGTGCATGAAATTTCAACCTTTTGTTGGCTTACAATTTCAGGTCAGGATCCCGATTAGAATTTTTCCTGCTAATTTTGTATACAGCATGGAGTTGGGTGAAATATCGAAAATGTGTAATGCTCAAGTAGAGATATATATGGAAAATGTTCATAAATAAGCTGGGCCCAACAGTGTTATGAATAAAAAGACAGAAAAGGGAGGAATTGACAAAGGGAATGACCACGAATTGGCCAACGTGTAGCAGCTGCCATAACGGTGAATGTCAATTCTACTGGTAGGAGGTTTTTATACATTAAACACCCACAACTGAATCGAGGAAGAATAGGCAAATTAAACAAGGGTAAATCTTCAAGTTTCTAGAATCGGGTACTACAACTGTCAATTATGAAGCCACAAAATAATCCTCTTACCAACAGACTAATTCCTTAACTTGCCTTCTTTAAAGAATGAAGCAGAAGTGTGTTGAATAAAAAAAGCATTACAGCACCTCATACAGCATAACAAGCACTGAAAGAAAATGAGTTACAAAAATGTAATTCTAGTTAACCAGCTTTAAGCACATTTTAGGTAACATTCTCGGTGCAGTTAAAGATGAAGATGATCATCTGGGTTGGCACTTCGATAAAATCAAAAAACAATGAGTTGAATAACACTAAAATGCTAAAGTTCAAGAACAGCAAAGAGTTCAGGAATGGTTCACAATTGCTGATTGGTGTGTTATGCCTATTCACATTGATTCAACTGAATTGAATTTAACTCTGCTTTTACGACGAAACAAGAAGAGAAAATGCAAGTTTCTTCCAAAAATAAGAATCTAAATCAGGATGATGTGAAATTCTTGGATCTCAATTTTTTTCCTGTCACCATAAACTACCCATTCTCCATTTCAAATTACCCTAAAAGTTCCCCAAGCTGCAGGTTCAATGCAAAATGATTTAGTATAAAAGCTCCTCATTTTCTTTCTCATTTTGGTTATAACTAAAATTTATTCCTGATTTGGGTCAGTTGTATGAATCGCTTTCACCATTCTGTTGAGTCTATCCTAAATCTAATGGAAGATCCATGCAGTCTCGCAATCACATTTAGCATGCTAATTGTGGTCTACTCCCTCTACTAACCTCTTGTACTGGATAGCATCAATCTTGTTTCTTCAGGATTTTTATCTTTTTCACGTTTCAAATAGGTACAAAAAAAAAATATAATAGTAATTCAAAATCCTCATAACATCCTTAATATACTGAATAGAAAACTGTTAAGCTAGATTTACCACTTGCAAATACGGTTGCATACAATACAACAAATCTAGATCCAACCTTACCAAAACCTAATGCTTACTTCATAGAGGAAAGGAATGGTAAATGAAGGAAAACACACAAGTTCACAAAATATTTTCATATGGACTTGCTACATTCCTAATTGTAGACGAAGTTTTATGATGGTGCAATAAACAGCTCCATAAACTCAACAATTTTTAACCTCCTAATGCTTCAATCGCTATGAACAGGGAAAACAGATGCGAAATCTCCTCAATGCATAGTATTATTCAAATGCAAATCATCTTCTACTTTAAAGAGAAAAAAGGCTATCACTTACAGGACATGAGGTAGGACAGTCCAATAACGCATATGATAAAAAAAACACTCCGCTTCTTAGCTTCCTCCACGAGGTCACGGACGCTAACCGATTGTCTTACAGTGCTCATTTTCTGACCTCCACTCTTCAACACCACCCAAAAAAACTCATCAAAATTTAATTGCAAACAAATCAATATCGCCCAAAAGTTACCATCAGTTCTGAACCAATTAGTTCCTCGAGACCACGATTCAGGCAATAATTCTCGAAATTTCCAAGAAGAAAGTGCAACTCAATCATCAATGGCGGAAGCAAAATTAGGCCGCGAAGTGATTGAACAGAAATTATAATTGGGCGAGTATGAGCTGCCAATTCAACGCCCGGACAGAGATCAATGGGATTCCTGTGTGTGTATAAAAAAATGCTAACAATGTGAATTTGGGTAGGTGTATTTCCGAGTTTTGTCAATTTCTCTTAAATCTCTCACTCTAAAGAGAAATCGTACTGTTCAATTGTAGAATTCGGCTGAGAACTGGGAGACTTTAGTTTGAAATTATTTTTATTACTGCCAAAAATGCTTTAGCCGACTTGGGAGACTTCGGGGCACGCTGTTAATTTTAGGGAAAATGTGCATAGTCCCTAACGTATTGAGCTAAGTACGATTTCACCTACAATATGTTTTTTTTTTTTTCTTACCACGGTCTCCATCGGTAAGATTTTTAGCATCATCAATCCATGCGAATTATATCCATTCAACGGTCAAATATGATTTTTTTATTTTTTTTTAAATATACACCGTTAAACTCTTTCTAATCTCCAAATACACTTTCAATCCTATTTTTGTTGGGACGCTCTCTGTAGTGTTGAAAAATAATTGGAACTAGTAGTATTATACGACACGATGGAGATTTTTTTCTAAATTTGGCAGTTCGCAAAATTCGAAATCTCATTTGTTCGTCAAATAAATTGAATAGGAGGGAACTATTCGGGAAATAACTGCAATTACAAGTATGACGAGATCTCGAAAGGTAGAGATGAGAAGGGGGATAATGGCTTAGAGATTTCGTGGGGAGGAACGATTCCTCGTCTCTCCCTTTTCAGAAAATGACCAAGAGATCGAGATCTATTCTCCCTTTGCTTAATGTCTCGTAAATCAATTTATATTTTTGTCTATATTTTGAATCCTATAATGAAAAAAAAAATACGAATATTTAATATAGATGGTTTTATTTCTTGATTTTAAAGTTAATAATTTTAATGAAAATTTACATATTTGCGTTTGATATTTTTCAATGCTCGATGAAATCGAATA
>CAIGRF010033502.1:18514-28653 GCA_903798235.1 Fraxinus ornus | reverse complement strand
GGTCGGTTCGGTTGATTTCATCGGGTCGATCGATTTTTTGCCCACCCCTAAAGTTAAGTTTGATCTTATGCTACTTATTTATTTTATCAACAAAACTTTATTTTTAGAAAAAAATAATAATAAAAGTTTACTTCATAAAGTGGACTTTTTAACGTAAAGATATTTTAGAGATGTTACATCCATAAATGAAGTGCCGAAATCCATGATATATAAACTATATATGAATCTCTGTCTCATATTTCAATTAGTTGAATAAGATATATTTTTTTTTTTATCAAACACAAATTTTGCTCTAATAGCTTACCATATTTCATTCAATTGAGACCTTGATAGTGAAATTTTTTAAGTTAAGATTCCACTATTATTTGGATGATTACTTCTTATTGGAACGTCAATTAATTAATTAATATATAAGTACATTAAAAAAGACGTACAATGAAAATCACTTCTAATGCCCTAATGAGATTTTTAATTCATGGATAATATTGCTAGGTATGAACTCGTATGAAATATGAATGGTTGTCAAATTGGCCTCACTAGGCTAAAGATAAAGATTATAAGTTGATTAAAATTCATTTTTAATCATATATTTTATTGAATCTATAAATTTATTTACTTTTAAAATACTTATTTAATGTGTCCCACCATATATCAATCTCAAGAGACTTCGTCAAATTATTAGTTCGTGTTGATATCAACTGGATAGAAAGTTTTTCCGAACTCGTCAAATTTCTTGGAGTGTCTCCGTTTTGAAGAATATTTTTTTTCTGCCCACCTCTATATCTCTAAAACCAACTGCACGAGGGAAAATGAATTGTTAATATATTTTTATATTTTCTCAAAAAACAATTAAATTGTAAAATAAAATAAAAATAGAATGAAATTAAAAAAAAAAAAAAACTAAAAGGGTCGGAATTATGTTTTCCATCCCCGTTCCAATTACTAAATGGGGTGGGGCAATTATGGACGAGGCGAGGTCACATAATTTTGTCACCAGTAACCCTAATTTATTTGTTGCTTATGTATGCAGCCATCAAATATACAACTCTTTTGATTAGGGATGGTAACGAGATGTGGCCGTGGAGGTCATTACCATCCCCGTCCGTTGAATTTTAAAAATGCATGGTAGCTACGGCCATAAGGGGTGAGAATAAAATCTCATTTGCTGCATGGGACCATGTTTCCTATTCCCGTCGATCAAAATCCCGCTCCATTCGGGGTGGGACAATGTGCGCAGGGCGTTGATGAAATTTTTTGTCATTCATTACTTTTGATGGCTCAGTGATGCAGTCTTTTCTACTTCTTCTTTCATTTTTATTTTTCTAATCTTCCTTTTAATTTATTTGGTTTTAGAGAGAAGCGAGCGCGTGTGTGGACAGGAATATTATTAGTTTCAAACGAAAAACTAACATCCTCTCCAAGACTCCAACAAAAATTGGGATTTAAAAGCCAGAAAAAATATGAATAAAACTCAAATACTTAATTTCTGAAAGGAGGAGGACCTTTTTATAATTTTCCCTACTCTTGAAAAATGACACTTGCTCAAAGTCGCCAAAATTTTTTATTAGTTTAGACCGATTCTCTGAGATTCCAATGTCAATAAAATTCCGATCTACCCAATATGCCCTCATAGTTGTATATATATAATAATTTTTACACATGATCACTTACGTATTCTTATTTTCGAATTTGTCTCAATGAAAGTTTATGTCCAAAGAATTTTCTAAGAGGCGGAAAAAGGCTTATTTGTTATCATATTTTTAATAAGCAAGAAAAAACAAAATTGGGATAATATATTCGTCCCTCATTTTAAAGCACATTTTAATATTTTTCCACGAAAACGTGATTAAAGAAAATGTTTGCAAGCTAAGGAAAAAAAAATTAAAATAAGACTTTTAACATAGTAAGTGTTGCATTTATTAAAAAGATGTAATGCAAATATAATTATTCTTAAATCTTAATGTAATAAAAATTTATATTAACACGAAATGAATACTTTATTAATATTAATGACTTATTTGGTAATATAGAGGGTGTTTGGTGTAGATTAAAATCAGATTTTAAGTAAATTGTGATAAAAGTTTTTAAATGTATGGTTGAAAAGATGTGAAACCTACGAAAAATGTGGTTGATATTGATTGTTTGACTTTAATTTAGATTAAAATCAGATTAAAATCTGGCACAAACATGCTCATATACACTTCACAATGTTTAACTATAACTATATATAATTTATGCCCTATAAATTTAATTACTCATACTATAAAAATTCAAGTATATCGAGTATTTCGATAGAAAAATTATCAACAGTCAAATCAATGGTCGAACCAATTTTTAAAACTAAAAAAGAGACCACCATAGTCATTGCCGAAACTTGTTTAGATTTTAGCGAACCAGCGAGGAGAATTTCAAACTTGTTTGTCCTTCTTAAAATCCCAATTTAACCTTCACTTAACCTCTGTCTAATCACGATTAACCACATAATCATTTCTTTATAATGACAAGGGCAATAGAGTAAATTACGCACGTCATTTTCTTCGGCTTTTTCTCTCGCGTAGGCCATTCATCTGCTCTTCTCAGGTGTCTATTTCAAAATCCCCACAAAATTATCAAATCCCTGAAAGAAAAAAAGTATTGATTTTGTAGTTTTTGCACTCAGATAGGGTCCCTGAAACCCTATTCATGATTAAAGAATAAGCTTGTTCACTGTAGCTTTCCAACATGTCGGACCTCCGGTAACTTCATCTTTCTCTAGCTCCGATTTTCCAAGTTTTTCCCATTTTTAAGGCGCCCTTTTGGTTTTCCACTTCAATCCCCGATTTTTGTTGCTCTAGAAAAAAAGTTTTCTCCTGTTTCGAGTGATTTAAGTTTTTTGTTTCGGGAAAAGAACGAAAAATTTATATGGGTTTAGTGTTTTTATTGGTGTAATGGTAAAAAATCGTTTCTTCCGATGATGGCAACTTTTTTAGGGTTCAGTGTTTGTTGTCGAAAGCTTTTATGTAATAGAACTGGCGTCTGATGGATTTTTGTTTGATAAATGTTTTGGAGCTTTTATGTGTATATGGCAATGTTAAAGTGAAAGTTTACACTCCATATATGGAAAATAATGGGTTTTCTTCTATAATTCCCTACTCCTCTTCTAATCACTGATCTTCTATTAACGGGTTTATTTGTGTATTTAATGCATAGACGCATAGCTAAGAGTGCATTTGATTGGCATTGGAAAATATCTTCTAGAAAAGAAAATGTTTTCCTTATTTTAAGGAAAATAAAACCTATGTTTTCCTTAAGTCATATTTTCAAAAGTTGGAAAATATTTTCAATGGAAAAAAATAGCAATCAAACTCTCCCTTAAGTCATATTTTCAAAAGTTGGAAAATATTTTCAATGGAAAAAAATTGCAATCAAACTCTCAAAGTAGAAATATGGGTGGAAAACTGACATGAAAAATAAATGCAATCAAACACACCCTAAGTGTTTGTTATCTACCTTCTATTTAGTTCATAAATAAATGGTACTACATTTTTTGATAGTTCTGTTCATTCTTCTGTCACTGATGTTCTTTTTATGATTATTGTTATTTGTGTCCTTTTGTTTGCAATGATCAATGTGGAGTTTTGACTACTTTGCAGGTGGCCATCACAGTTCTCAATGTGTATTTCTTAAACATTTTCGTGTTAGTAGTCTTGTGAATTATTGTTTTGATATCAGCTTTTAATTTATGTTGTTCAGGGGAGTTTTTCACTTCTCCAAAGCATTTCACTTTGTGGAGGTTCTGTTGTGTGCTCTTTTCGCCCTCATAACATTTGAGGCACCTCTAATTAATGGAGCACAGAATCAGTTGGAATTTGAAGCATGTCGGTCCTACAAAGGCAGTTCTGATGTAAATTTTCCGGATATATTTGATGATCATATTAACTCAAAGTTTGTAACGGAACATTTGGTGCAGCAACATAGTATGGACAATGTTTGTCCTCATTCGAATTCATTCTGTTTCCCATCAACATTGGCTGGGTTTTTATGTGAAAAAAATGGTCCTAAATTTGAGGTATTAGATGTTTCTAGGGTTCACGCTGATATTAGATTGTCTGCTGGACTAAACCAAGAGAAAAATAGCCTAAGTCGGTCATCAGACAGTGGCATGTTCAGATTATTGGGTGGCAGGACTATTTCATGTTCTGTGTACTACCAAGAGAGTTATTGTGGATTGCCATGTCATGACTCAATGAATGATCAACAAAATGATGTTACTTCTTGTATAAGGCCTTTACTTGCCCACAAAACCCGAAATCTGAAATTGACCGAGAATATTGAAACAGTCAAATCTGACTTTTTGGACAGATTTTCAACACCACATGTGGAAATTAAACCTTCTCTGCTTGATTGGGGACGCAAGGGCTTGCATTTTCCTTCCATAGCTTTTTTAACAGTGAAGAACATTGGCAGTGACAACATTTTGAATGTCTATGAGCCTTATAGTACGAACTCACAGTTCTATTCGTGCAATGTTAGTGATTTTTTGCTGGCTCCTGGTGAAGTTGCATCAGTTTGTTTCGTGTTTTTGCCAACAAAGTTAGGTTCATCCTCAACACAATTAGTTTTGCAGACGAGCTTTGGTGGTTTCTTGATTCCAGCTAAAGGTTTTGCTGTTGAGTCCCCTTATGGTGTAAAGCCTTTAATTGGTCTTGGTGTTTCCTCCAGTGGAAGGTGGAGAAAGAATTTGTCTTTGTTTAATCCTTTTGATGAAGCCCTCTACGTTGAGGAAGTAACTGCTTGGCTATCAATTTCTTCCGGAAATACTTCCCACTCGTCAAAAGCAATATGTAGCACTTGTGGTATTGCAGAATCTAGTGAGTTCCGTGTGCTGAGTGCTAAAGAATGGTTGGATGCTGAAAGCGGTGAAGTTGGTCTACCACATATTGCCATGAGGCCACATAAAAATTGGGAGATTGGCCCTCAAAAAACAGAGACTATCATGGAATTAGATCTGTCATTCCATTTTGAAGGAAAAGTTTTCGGTGCAATCTGTATGCAGTTGCTGAGATCTTCAAAAAATAAGATCGATACACTAATGGTTCCTCTTGAAGCACAACTGAGTGTAAATACCACTTATGATGAACCTATTCGTCCTGTTTCAGTATCCCTGGAACCTTTAATGCCATGTGATACAAGAGGAGCTGTTATTGCACTTTCAGTGAGAAATGACTCTCCTTATTTACTGAGTTTTATCAAAGTTGCGGAACTCGGGGAAAACAATGCACATTTTCATATTAAATACATGGAAGGTCTTGTACTTTTTCCTAATACTGTCACACAAGTTGCTGTTATTGTTAACAGTCCATTGGAAACTTCTAATGTAAATACGAGCTGCAAATTGGTCGTACTAATAAATGATACTAGTTCTCAGATTGAAATTCCCTGTGAAGATGTGATCGGTGTTTGTCCACAACATGAATTGTACTCTTCTATCGGATATAGACAGCAGTCCAACGATGTAGAACATGCCAATTCCCAAATATCTTTAAGTAGCAGCATGCAGCCACCATCAGAGATGAAGGTATATGGATTCATCTCCATTTTTCTGTCTGAAATAAAATTTTCTCACTGGAATGCATTGCATTGTCAGGATTTGTTATTTAACTAGCACAATCAGTATAATTTAGGTTTATCTAGCTGATGCTATCACCAGACATGATGGTCTACTTCATATGGGGCAGCAAAAAGCAATCAATAGATTATAAACCTGTTAGTTTGACATTCTGATCACTCCTAACTGTGCAAGGAATGAAAGGAAAAGAAGAGAGAAGGGGATCTTAAACCGATATGTTATTAACTTATTATGAGTGAATTTGGTTTATATTTTGCATCTTGACTTTTTGCACAGATCAATTCTGAGTTCTAAAACTAGGATTTGATACATGAGGTTTGCAATTGATTAGTTGGTTGGTACTTGACATGTGCTGTAAGGAAATGCAATTGAGAGATAATTTATAGTTACAATGAAATTGATTCTGGGTAAAAAAATTGTTAGAATAATTTATGACTCGTATCTGGAGAAATGCCAGGCCAGAACGCGATCTGTTCATTACTTCTTATAAATGGATGAGGTGTGGAAGTCTTCTTATTTTTTACTTCAGTTTGTTGGATTAGTAGGATTCTGTAGCACTTCATGGAAGTTTCCACTACCTGCAGCACATGGCTAAAACATGTAACTTTTATCTACAAATAATAGGAAATCTAATTGCTTCTTGGAATTTATTCTTACTTGGAGCAAAATATAGATCACATTTCCGGTACTCAACCTTCTACTTTCTGCTTCTAAAATTCTATAGGTTGGCAAAGTTCTTGTTATAGTGCAGATGGACTCTGTCCAATTATGGATTAATCAAAATATGGTTCATCCTGTAATTGTGTGATATGTCATCTATACATATTTTGACTCTGCATCGACTTTCAGTATCTTGTTTCCATCTTTAAATGTGTCTCTTTTATGCTTAAAATTGCGTATTTCGATTTTCTTGCGTATGGCCATTTATTGATGTAAATCCATATCTGAAGGCAGTGGATGCAAGAGAAGCAGACGAACTGGTACTTAGAAACTGGAAATCTCATGCGACAACACCATTAATGTCTGTTCTTGATGAAAATGAAGTTCTGTTCCCTATAGTTCAGGTTGGAAGTCATTGGTCTCAGTGGATAACTGTCAAAAACCCAAGCCAAGAATCAATTGTGATGCAGCTTGTTCTGAATTCTGGAGAAATTATAGATGAGTGCAGGACATCTGACACTCTACTGCAACTGTCTTCATCCAGCAGTTTGGTGGGTAATGGATCCATTGCTCCTACAAGATATGGTTTCTCATTAGCAAAGAGTGCAGTTACAGAAGCTTTTGTTCATCCTTATAGTAAAGCGTCCTTTGGCCCAATTCTCTTTCGTCCCTCCAATCGATGTGAATGGAAAAGTTCAGTTCTGATAAGGAATAATCTCTCTGGTGTGGAGTGGTTATCTTTGCGTGGATTTGGGGGGATAGTTTCCTTGGTCTTGTTTGAGGAGGCTATTCCTGTGCAAGGTTTAGAATTTAAGTTGAACTTGCCAACTCCACTTAGTTTTCTGTCTCCAGACATGTCAAACTACATGGAAGACAAAAGTCTTACCTGTTCCCAGCCTATGATAAAAGAGCTGTACGCAAACAACAAGGGAGACCTTCCTTTAGAGGTAAAGCGAATTGATGTTTCTGGAGCTGAATGTGGTTTGGATGGGTTTCAAGTAAATTCTTGCAAGGGTTTTTCTCTTCAGCCTGGGGAATCTATAAAGCTTCAGATATCATATCAAATTGATTTCTCTACATCTACAATACAGAGGGACCTTCAACTGGTTCTGGCTTCTGGTATTTTTGTGATTCCTATGAAAGCCAGTATACCCATGTTTGTTCTCAGCTTCTGCAAAAGATCTACATTCTGGATGCACGTTAAGAGATCTATGGTTGCAATCATTCTTGCTGTTTTCATATTGTTACTGCTGCTCTGTTTCTTGTTTCCACATGTGATGGCCTTTGGCTTTCAAAAATACTTGTTTAAGAGTGGGAAAATCTCCATCTCCACTGTGAGCTATGCAGAAAAATGTTCTCATGCGCATCATAATCTGAAAAACCATTGTGAATATCCCATATCCCCAAAAATGAGTGGTTCGATAAGATCAAATGAGAAAGAGGACGCTTTGCTAGATTTTGATGATCAAGACGGTGCCCCAAAAAATATAAATCCGTCGATGGGATATCAAAAGCAAACCAACACTCTGTTGAATGCTCAACAGGAAACTACATCATCTCCCCCTTTAAAGTCAAAATCTGTATCAGTTGAGAGTTCTGATATCCAAAATGCATCACAAGCTGGAATCCTGTCTGTTAAAATTGGAAAGGGGAAGGGGAGAAGGCAACGGAAGAAAAAGAGTTTCAATTCAGGACTAAGTGGACTTTTTGAAGTTTCAAGCAGTCAGAGTGGAAATTCTACACCAACGTCACCCTTTTCACCTGTCACATCTGTGGATGCTAAACCTACATTCAGTCAGGTAGCTGATCAGCAATGTGATAAAAGCACGTTTACAGAACCTTACTCTAAGGTAAAGGTGTTGGGGCCTGAGCTTTCTTTGAATCTTGGCAACAGTAAATGGTTATTTCCTGCTCAAGAGAAGCCAAGTTTAGCTAGAAAAGTGGCTGGCAGAGCTGTTCTGTTGCCTTCTGCAACATTTCCTGTTGCTGGAAGGGCTGCTCCACATTTGACATGTCAATCTCCTATTTTGGCTTCGACATCTACAATTGCACCACATGCGCGGGCTCCTGGTTCCAAGCTTTGTGATCAACAACCAGATAAAATTGTGGAAAAGATGGGGATTGAGGAAAATTATACTTATGATATATGGGGGGATCATCTTTTTGGATTTCCTTTGACTGATAGGTCTAAGGAGGACTCTAGTATGTCATTGTCACCTGATGCCATCAACTCCGAGAGCTTATTTCTGAGTTGCCCCCAAACCCTCGTAGCAAACTCTAAACTACATCCTGTAAGTGCTAATCCAGAGGGTTAATAAAATTTACTAAGTTCTATTTAAATCTTTTGTGTAGATTCAATCTCTTTTAATTTTACTTTGCTTTCTAACCCATTGCTTAAAAAAAACTGAAACCAGGCCTCAGTTAAGAAACCAATAAAATTAAGCACTTTTAATTCAGTAATAGCAGTTCTATTGGTAATTGTTCCACTGAGGAATTAACAATATATATTGCCTTGTATAATTTGGTCATCATGTTCTATTGAATTAACAATTTTTTTGAGTTAAAATTCCCTAGATTTGAGATTTTATGCATAATTATCTAGACAACTTCAAGGAAAACAAATATTATTGGAGAAAACAATTGTCAGAAAAAGACAAGTTATTGATACTAAAAAGAGCTAAAAATCTCCAATCATGTTATATGTACATCACTTTTTATATTGCTCCACGTGGTAACACAAGTAATGTACACCTTTGATGTACAAATGACAACTCTAAAATCTTTTGCATGATTTAGATCAAACATAGCTCGTATTTGAGGGCTCGAAAGTTTCCAGTTTTTAGTGTTTTGGTTAGAGCATATACTTGTAAGTTTGAAATTGACCTTTATATTTGTAATGTTCTCTTATGCTGATAAGCGATTCTATTGAATTTGTTAATTTTATTTATTTAGTTTTTGCAAACTAGTCCTATGATATTCAGGTGCGGGTGACGAATACGGATATATATTTAGGAGCTTGATCCTTCTCATTTTAAAAATTAAGGTATGTGGATATGGTTCAAAATGATCCGAATTTTGGATACGAATATGGATACGGGATACGCCTTACAATTTTTTTAATATTTTTTTAAAAAGGATAAAACAATTATTTTATTTCATTGTAATATAAGTATTTAAAGTTTTATAGTTAATGATATTGAATTTGTGATGTTTCAATTACAGTATATAAAAACTGACATGATAAGAAATAAGAAATAAAAAATTTGGTACACCACGGAACTCAAATATAAGTATTGGACAACATTTTAAATAAAATCAATTTAATTTTTCGTTTACTTATACACAAAAGTGGAAATTACACAAAACACTACTTTTGGAGATCTGAATTCTTAAATCAGGTGGAATGTTTTATCTTTCAAAAATCCGAAATTTTATTTTAATTAATGTCTTTATAAAATAATTAATTTACTAATCCTAACCCACAACCCACAGCAACCGGCCTCTCTCTCTCTCTCTCTCTACATTTCTCCCTCAACTCCCAACCCCATCGCCTTCCTCTCTATCTTCTTTCTAATCGGCGACCTCTACCAGTAGTGTACAGATCGACGGCGACTACCACCCCACAACCACAACCCGCCACCTTCCTCTCTCTTTCTCTTTCTTTACATTTCTCACCTAACCCCTAAACCCGTTCTCTCTCTCTACCCCCTCCTCTCTCGCCGCCGTCGACCCCACCACATTTACGATCTGAAGTGGCGATTGTGGTTTGTGTTTCATTTGGAAGTCATCTCTGTAAATCTCCCTATCACCGGTGTCGACCGAAATTGAAGCTCAAATTGGAAACTGTGACCGATTCTTCTCCTTCTCCTCT
>CAIGRF010033432.1:0-13112 GCA_903798235.1 Fraxinus ornus | reverse complement strand
TTTTAGGATCCATTATTTCAAAAATGCATCTCTCTCTTATTTTCCTTATTTGAGAATTCATTGTGAAATGCCCAAAAAACAAATTACAAGTGATCAAAACAAAAATCTAAAAGTGCATAAAGTAAAAACCTGCAGAAAACTTAAATAGAAAACAAAGACTTGTTTCGGCCGTAGCACCATAGATTTGGTGACCGCTTCTAACATTTAATCCCATGTTGAGGATCCATTAAAATGGATATTGCTGTATCCGCACTAAATAGCACAAAATGTCGACGAATGTATAAAATAGTTCAAGTTTTACACAAAATCAAGTTACAAAGATACTTATCTTGAAAACAGAAACTGCTAATCTAACAAGGAATCACCAAGAACTCCAAGACATCAATTTGAAATTATACATGCCTAAGAACCCTAACGCTTTCGACCATCTTCACTCAGGAAATAGAATTTATAGAGAAAAGTACATAAGATCTTAGCCTCGAATGAGATTTTAAAGATAAGAGAAAACCCTAGAACCCAAAAAACAAAAAATGCTCTCAAACCATAAAGCGAATGAAGAATGAATAGCCAACATGCCAAACGAAGGGTCCTTTTTTTAAAAAAATAATAACCTTTTGGTAAACCCTCAGTTGTGGCGGAGAAAAACCGTTGTTACAATTAATTACAAAATGCGAAAAGAAGGCAAATTACATTTATCTAAACGAATGCAACCAATTGTAGAAATGGCGAAACTAGAGATTGATTCTAATAAATCTAAATGACCTTGAGATCCAAGACGCACTAAAGAATCTGCCACCTAGTTTTCCTCTCGATAAATATGTGATATATCAATAGATATAACATAAGCAAGCTCTAAAATTCCTTCCCAATTAGTCGAACAGACCAAGGTATGTTAACATGATGATGAAACCAATGAACTATCACATTACAATTGTTTCTATAGCAATCCTGTCTATGCCAAGGACATAGCATATTTGAAAGCCTTTCTTAAGAGATGATACCTCCTCTAAAGTGTTAGTACCAGCCCCAAGAGAATGATAGAACCCAAAAATTACCTTCCCATCCCAATCTCGAAACAATCCACCGCAACCATTTGGGCCTGGATTTCCAGCACAAGCACCATCAATATTTAGTTTATAACAACCATATTGTGGAGGGGACCATTTTACAAGAAATGGAGTTTTGACTCGTATGGGCACCATATGGATGTGTAGCACTTGTGAATAATAGAAAGAAAGAGACAATTTCTATGGTCTTAGCATACCATTCAATTCGTATAGCCAACGTTTTACTTTAGCACAAATTATGTGCAAGTTTACAGTCTCATCATAAAATGTTGCAGAATTTCTGGCCAACCAAAGCTCCCAGAAAAGAAGTGGTGGGATTAGGGAAGCTACAAGATGTTCTTGCGTCTACCTACCAAAATGAGTATTCCAAAATAATATGGTAGATTGTTAAGAAATATTAGCAAGAATTCTAACTCCAAATAATTTTCCAAAATATTACCATGCTTGAAAAGCTATAGAACTGGTTGCGAAAACATGATTTCATATTTCTACACGACCCTGTAAACAGCAGTGACACTTGGAAACAATAGGAACCCCACAACGCCAAACCACTTCATCCATTGGAACCACATTATGCCAAAGGCGCCAACAAAAAATTGAAATTTTTAATGGCAAGGTAGAGTTCCAAATGATCTTATAAGGTAAACAGGAAGGTCTAGTATTTCTGAGAAGATACCAAGCCGAGCTAGTAGAAAATAAATCAATGCTGGAAGGGTACCAAATTAATTCATCTATACCGCTGCGAAGCGGAACTTGGGAACGTTGAATTTCCTCCACTAAAGGCAACTAACCTAAAGAAAAAGCTTATCCAGGTTTCATTTGAATCCTCCTCCATGTCCCGTATAATGAAGTCAGCCGAGAAGATGAATTTACCAATCTTGACAAGCACATCTGCAATGATCCCTTTTGGCCTTTCAGTATAGCGATCAGCAAGTTGCAAGGAAATTGTTGTAGGTTTAGCTTCCCCTATCCAAGAGACCTATAAACAGAGAGTGGCATCAAATTAGCACTCACACATAAATCACATAAAGAATGCTCGAAATAATTAGAACCAATTATGCACGGTATAGTAAAACTCCTTGGATCCTTTAATTTAGGAGATAGCTTCTTCAGGAGGATTGTACTGTATTCCTCGTTCAAGCAAACAGTCTCATACTCTTCCAACTTTCTCTCGTTGGCCAAGATCTCTTTCAAAAATTTTGTATAACTAGGCATCTGTGCAATTGCATCTACAAATGGGATGTTGATATGTAGTTTCTTGAAAATCTCGACAAACTTTGCGAATCGCTTATCTAACTTCCTATTTTGCAACCGTTGAGGAAAGGGAATCGGTGGCACATAGGCTTTTATAGAACTTGGTGCTCTAACTGTAGCTGGTTCTTCTTTTTCTTCATTTTCATTTTCATTTTCATGTGTTGTTGATTTCTCTTTCTCCATTACCCATTCGACTTCTGCCTCTTTTACTCATCTTCTGGCCTTTTCACATGTATTTTGGTAGTTGTACTCCACTTCTAGTCGTTATGGCTTGCACTTACTCCTTTAGGTTTATCATTGTGTTGCCCGGTAATGTCCCTTGTGAGCGTTCTACCAACTATTGAGCTATCTGACCTATTTATATTTTTAACATCTTGATTGAAGTCTGTTGATTCTGAAAATTTATATCAAGTTGCTGGAAAACCTTATCTGTCCTTTACATACGCCGAGTGAGCATCTCTCCCAAACTTGGTTTTTTCTCCTGCTGAACATTATTTGGAGCATTCCCGGGCTGATTATCAGATCATCTGAAGTTTGGGTATTGTCTCTATCCTAGATTATAAGTTTATGAATATGGGTTAAAATTGCAAGAGCTATTCTGAATGAAGTTGACCCGTTCCTAGGGAAAGCCCATAGACATACAGCTCTCAGTGTCATGATTAGCCCCACAATTTTCACATGATGAGCCACTCATTATTGCATATGCTCCTATTGTTGTGATTTCACCAACATCTCTACCTATTTTGTCAAAGCCGCTATTTGAACATTTGTAGATGTGGTGTGATCCAATTCATACATCCTCAGTGCTCTCAGTGGTACCACTCTTTCTGAAGAAAACATCGAATGTATAGTAGCAATTAGCTCGAATAGATCTGATGTCTGTTGAACTGATTTTCCTATTATTGATCCTCCTATAGAGGAGTCCACCTGAGATTTTGCTAATGATGATAGTTCGATGTAGAAGTACTGCACTTGATTTCCAATTGGAATTCCATGATTTGGGCATTTTCCCATGAGCTCCTTGAATCTGTTCCATGCCTCGTGATAGCTTTCTCCATCCTGCTGTTGGAAGGTCTGAATTTCTAGCCTGAGTTTAGCTACTTTAGTCGGTGGAAAGAATATGCTACAGAATTTTCTGGTAAGGTCTTCCCATGTAGTTATAATTGCACGAGTTCATCGTCTAACCACTCCAATGCGGCATATCTAAGTGTACATTGAAATAACTGCAATTTTATAGCATCTACATTGACACACGAAGCATGAAAATTCTAGTAATTTAGAGAAATCTGGAGATGTGTGTATTTAGATTTTCATGAGGCAATTCGTGGAATTGAAGAGTGTTGCACATTGGATTAATCCATTATGCCCATATCTGAAAATTATCCACTCCAAAATCTGGGTACACAATACTCGAGCACGCAAGTGCAGCTATGGGTGTCAAGAACATGGAAACAGGTAAATCCCCTTCGTTTATTTCCCTTCACTCTTGTTGATGATTCGGTGGTACAGCTGCTCTCGTGGCAGCTTGTCCAATTGGCTGAATTTGAATCGAAATATTTTGATCATCCGCGATTTGATGTTGCTATTTTTGTTTGTGTTCCTTACATCTTCATCTAAAGGTGAGTTCTATCTATGAGTCAAACGATTCAAGTTCGTCGCCTTGGGTTCGGAGCATGCAATAAACACCTTTTTCTGTAAAGAAAATAAAAATAAACAAATCAAATGAAAATGAAAGATAAAATAAATTAAGACTAACTGTAAATAGTCCCAGACAATGGCGCCAAAAACTTGTTGTGTTTTTTATATTGCAAGTATACGATATCGTAACAAGTAATATAATGGACCTATAAGTCCAAATTATCATTCTCACGAAGGCTATATTTTAATCTTAATCTACTTTTCCTACTCCTATTTGATGAAAGTAAACAAACAAAGAATTATGATAGTTGTGACTATTGATTTTCTATAATGAACTAAATTCCTAAAACTAATGGAAATTATGATAAAATGTCAAACAATGATTGATCAAAGATTCACGTATGTAAGAAATATTAGGGCAAAACAAATTCATCTAATCATCACCTTAATTCCTAATTTAAGACTCTAACCTAATGTAGTGTTCGGTCGAATTCTCCTATGGTATTCAATTTACCCCTCTTGAGTTCTCATTGAGCCTATTCAATTCCATATCTCTATGCGAATTACCCTTAGTTAAACGAATTTTAGTTCTAGGAATTCTTATAACGACTGGAATACCTAGTATAGGTATCTCTACACATTATACTTCGTTACCAGATTTTATTATACGTCCTAAGCCTCAAACTCACCCCTCGATTAGTAAGAAGCTCAATTGATCATCAAATTATTGGCCAGATAATTCAAAGTATTAAAATCATAACAAAATCAACACATGGAAGAATAAACTACAGAACTCTTGAATTAAAGAATTAAATATCTCAAGAGATTACATTGTTTGCCCTAATGTAGAATTTAGCTAAATATTGTGAAAAAGATAAAATAATTAAACATATTTGAATACATCACCGAATTTAAATGACTAAAAATATGGAATAAAATTAGCTCTTGTACCAAGATCTTCTTCCACTTCCAATCTTTGATTTGATCTCGACTCCGTGATGAATTTCTTCTTGTGAATTGCCTCTTCAATCTTGTGTTATTTCTCTCTATCTTGCAATGTGTGTAACCCCCAATTCGTGCCTCTTCATGTCTATTTATACTTCCCTCATGTCCTTGCCCAAATTGGAGTCTTTTTATAGGCTTCTTGCGGCCCACAACAAAACCTAAAAGTTTAACGGCACAACGCCTAGGCGCACCGCGATATCATTTCCCCAAGCAGCGCTTGGACGCTGTATCTCTGCCTTCTTCCTACTTTCTAAGGATAGGGCAGGACTTGGGCGCTGCTTAGGTAGTGCCTAGGTGCTACTTTTCTGCTATTTTTTTCTCTTGTTCTTGGCGCTTGGGCGCTACATTCGGGGGCCTGAGCGCTAAGTTTCTGCCTTTTTTTTTTCCTTTTCCTTGCTTCAACACCTTTTTTTAACACCTTACCATACCTTCAACACAACACTAGAAAGCACATTAAATTCATTCTATAAACAACAAATTAATCTAAAATGGTAAAAAAAACTCATGTGTAAAACCCACTTATAAAATACCCCCAAACTTAACATTTTGCTAGTCCTCGAGCAAACACGTATATAAAGAAAATCAACTAAAAAATAATGTACACACAACTTAGTGTGATAGCTTAGAAATTAAACTCGGTACTGAGATCACTGTATATGAATGACTTCAAAATTACACAACAAGAGTCAACTTTCACTTATCCAATGCAAATGGGTGTGTGTGAAAAATCAAGTGTAATGTCAAACATTCACAAGATGGTTCAATTTCCTACCCTCTATAGACAATTCTTTCCTTACATCGCTCGTGAGATTTGTACACCCCCAAATTTGTTTTCTTTTACGCTTTCCCAATGGTGTAATCGTAAGTTTAGTTTCACGTCTCACGTCCTCACACCTCTCTAATTTGGTTTCATTTAACCGGCAATGTCAACGGTCTATTCATGTAATGATTCTCCCAATAGTAAGTGCTCAACAAACTAGCTTCTACTAAGTGATTCAAATCCACTAGTTATCTAGGCCCCCAACAATGAACATCAAATTTTTTTTTCTTTTTTTTTTTAGCCCTTTATTGATCTCACCCATTTTTCTCTTATTGACCCCTATAGTGAGCTTTTAGTCGGTAACTCCCCGACTTTTGAATGCCAAAAAGGTACCAGGTTTCAAGATACACTATAAGCTTAATCACTCGAGTAAAAAATGTGTCGACGTGAGACATAAGCTAATTTAATGCATTCCTTTTTTTATATAAACGAAAAGTAACATAAATCGGGGGTTAGATTCCTAGCATTCAGTCATCACCAAGCATCTACTCGAAAGTCAAAAACATTCCACACAAATCTTATTACAAGCACGAAATCACTACAATCCTAAACCATCTCCTTCACTGATTAATACGTTCCAAATATAGTTATAGTCAAGGGATGTGTGAATCATGGTACACAAGGTTAAGTACCTTGGTCATCTCTATCACCTAAGGATATGAACCTCATGTTCTTGTACGATACTATACCTCATTTCAGTGTATAATTGTTGTCACGTTTATCCTGGATAAGCGGAAATTAAAACTCAAGCACATAATTTATCCTCATTCACAAACTAATCCATGCTCTCGGCTATATTCATCATAGAAACAAAACTATCTGACTCACACAAACAAACAAAAAATGTAAATTAATAGAGTGATTTTTTTTTTTTAAAAAATAATTTATCAACACACACACACAACCTGCCAATAACAATCAAAATCACACAAAACACATAATAAACATGCCAATCACACATAACATAGGCCAACTAAATACCCTCAAACTTAAGGTGAACATTGTCCCCAATGTTAAAAAGCAAGAACAGGAGGAATACTTACCTAAGAAGACACTAATTATCTTCGACGTCGTCGGTGTCATCTCGATGAGTGAGCGGGTGTGCGTGTGATTAGGCAGTAGAGGCGGTTGAGGGAAAGTATGGTCAGAGTAAATGGAAGCTAGGACCGAGTTGAGTTCATTATGATAATGGAACTACACGTACATAGAGTTCTGCATCGAATCTAATTGGATTTGCATCATGTTCAACTGTGCAACAAGGTCTGAGGTAGAGTCGTTGAAGGCTATGGTCGACGGGATCTCAATGGCTGCTCAGCAGATTCGGGTGGTGGTTCACTAGGGGATCCTGCCCGGCTCATGAGTTTCGTAGTACGATCTCGTGTAATTACCGAATTTGGGTAAATGACCTCTTTAGATTGGTGGGTGACAACCCCACCTTTCAAGCACAATTCAGAGATCATAGAAGGGTGCCCTAAGCCACTAGTAGTGGAGCTGTGCAAGGTATGCAGAACACACATCACACAATATGTCTTCAAATGGATGAACCCACTCAAAGTTGCCTCCCATACGGTATAATCCTCTGCATCTTGATGATTGGAGTACCAACCTCCTTTCTCTCTTTTTTGTACCCCTAAACTTGAGTATGTCCTACAATTCAACGAGAATGAGATGAATAAGATAATTATGGAAAAAAGAAAAAAGAATGTATAAACTAACTAGAAATTAAAAATTGAGTAATAAATAAGATAGAGCTTGGGTTACCTCCTAAGAAGAGTTTCTTTACAGACATTAGCTGGACTTTGTCTCGTGACTATTCTGGAACAGCTAGGTCAAGGCTTTCTTTAGCAGTGAAAAAGTCCTCAACATAGTATTTGATACGATGCCCATTAACCTTGAAATTGCCCTTTGTTGGGTGGTATAATTCAATTGTCCTGTAAGGAAACACTTAGGATATTGTGAAAAGTCTGGACCATCTAGATTTCAATTTTCCTAGGAACAGCTTGAGTCTGGAGTTACACAAGAGTACTTGATTCCCCTACTTTGAAAATACATTGTTGAATATTTTTGTCATGCCACTGCTTAGTCATTTCTTTGTAGATAGATTCATTTTCATAAGCTCCTCTTCTGAATTCTTCCAATTCATGAAGTTGCAGTACTCTCGTTTCTCCATCCTTTTCAAGGTCCATATTAAGCTGCTTCAATACCTAGTATGCTTTGTACTCAAATTCCACTGGTAGGTGACAAGCGTTCACAAATACTATTCGATAAAGAGACATGCCAATCGGTATTTTGTAAGTAGTACGATAGGTCCATAAGGTATCATCCAATTTTTTAGACCAATCTTTTCAGGATGCATTCACCGTGAGTTCCAGAATTCTTTTCAACTATCTGTTGGAAGTTTCGACCTGCCCACTAGTCTGAGGGTGATAGGGTATGGCTATTCAATGTTATTCTCCATACCTAGCTAGAATCACCTAGAATAATCGATTATGAAAGTGAGTTCCTCCATCACTGATGATGGCTCTTGGAGATCCATAGCGATTGAAGATGTTTTTCCTTATGAAATCCATCACTACCCTTGTATCATTAGCGGGTAATGCCTTTACTTCCACCCATTTGGAGACATAATTTACTACCACTAGTATGTATCGATTGTTGTAGGATGATGGAAAAGGTCCCCTAAAATCAATACCCCAAACATCGAATAATTGCACCTCCAAAATATTATTTAGTGGCATCTCGTGACGGGCAGAAATGTTACATGTTCTCTGACACTTATCACAAGATCTGTAGAAACTGTGATAGTCCTTAAACAACGTAGGCCAATATAACCCACTTTGAAGTACCTTTGTTGCAGTTTTAGTCGGCCTTAAATGACCTCCATCAGAAGCATGAACCTTGGATAGTATTGGTTTTATCTCATCCTCTGGCACACATCTTCTGATAATCTGATCAACCCCTCTTCTGTATAAATGTGGATCATCCCAGTAATAGAATTTCGCCTCATGGAGAAGTTTCTTCTTCTGTTGATAGGTAAATTTTGGATCTACATGCCCACTTGCTAAATAATTAACAATATATGCATACTAAGGCACATTTTTCAACTGTAAAAGTTGCTCATCAGGGAAGATTTCATTGATATCCAATTCATCAAACTCTTCTGCTTGTACCAGCCTCGATAAGTGATCTGCCACCTAGTTTTCTGTCCCCTTCTTAACACAAATTTCAATGTCAAACTCTTGCAGCAACAGAACCCATCGAATTAACCTAGGTTTAGCATCTTTCTTCACGAATATGTATTTCAAGGCTGAATAGTCGGTGTAAACTATCACCTTTGAACCTATTAGATACGAACGAAACTTATCGAAGGCAAACACCACTACTAGCATTTCTTTTTCAATTGTTGCATAGTTGATCTGAGCATCTGTCAATGTATTGCTGGCATAATAGATGACATGCAGAACTTTACCCTTTCGTTGCCCCAATTAAGTATTTCAAGGCTGAATGATCTGTGTAAACAATCACCTTGGACCCTATCAGATAAGAACGAAACTTGTCAAACGCGAACACCACTGCAAGCAGTTCCTTTTCAGTGGTTGCATAGTTGATCTGAGCATCTGTAAATGTTTTGCTAGTATAGTAGATGTCATGCAAGATTTTTCCCTTTCGTTGACCCAACACAGCTCCCACTGTAAAATCACTAGTATCACACATGAGTTCAAATGGAAGTTCCTAATATGGTGTCACTATAACCGGTGTAGAAGTTAAATTTTCCTTCAGAGTGTTAAAAGATTTAAACACTCATCAAAAAAGATGAATGGTACATCATTTTTCCTGTAGATTGCATATGGGTTTTGTAATCTTCGAAAAGTCTTGGATAAATCGTCTATAGAACCCTGTATGACCTAAAGAAATTCAAATTCCTTTGACCGAGGTAGGTGACTGCAATGTTTCAATCACTTTTGATTTGTCGAATTTGATGCCTTGTGATGAAATCCGATGACCCAACACCATCCCTTCTTTTACCATAAAGTGACACTTTTCCCAATTGAGCACCAAATTCTTCTCCTCGCACCTTTGTAACACAAGTGACAAACGCTCCAAGCAGTCATCAAACGAGTCTCCAAACACTAAAAAGTTGTCCATAAATGCCTCTATGTACTTCTCAACCATGTTCGAGAATATTGCCATTATGCATTGCTGAAAAGTTACAGGTGCATACAGAGACCAAAGGGCATTCTTCTAAATGCAAAAGTACCGTAAAGACAAGTGAATGTTGTTTTCTTTTATTCTTCTCGAGTAATTACTATCTGATTATATCCTGAGTATCTGTCCAGAAAATAGTAATGAGAATGTCCTGCTAACCTCTCCAACATCTGATCGATAAAGGGCAATGGAAAGTGATATTTATTGGTAGTATTATTTAGCTTCCTGTAATCTATGCACACTCTCCATCCCATTAATAATCGTGTTGGTATCAGTTCGTTGTTCTCGTTCTTCTCCACCATAATTCCACCCTTTTAGGCACCACATGTACTGGACTGACCCAAGAACTTCTTTTCTTACTACTTCCTTCAAAGTTGGATTCAATCTACGTTGCCCCTCCACTGATGGCTTAGACTCGTCCTCCATCAAGATTTTGTGCATACAAAGAGTGGGACTGATTCCTCGAATATCAGCTATAGTCCATCCAATTGCGATCTTATGCTCCCGAAGTGCCACCAATAACTTATTTTCCTCTTCTGTTATGATGTCATTAGCAATAATCACTGAAAAAGTTGGAGAGTTTCCCAAATATGCATAACGGAGATGTGATGGTAAGGTTATAGCTCCAAAGTCGGTGCTTTCTCCGCTGATGGTACTGGTGGTGTGGGATTAGAACCAAGAGACTCGTATTTCCAATGTCTCTGTCCAGTTTGTTGTTCAGCTAAACTCATTGTGCGTTCTGTTCCTTCTGATTTTACTACCTCAAATTGTGCGCTGTCTACATCACATTCGTTTTTTGGATGTGTTGCATGAAATATATCTGTCACAAGCTCATCAAGAACATCCATCGGCAGCAAGTATCTGAAGTCAACGGGTGTTTCATTGCTTTGAACATGTTGAAAATGACTTGTTCCTTGTCCATTCGAAGAATCATTTTTCCATCATAAACATCAATCAAAGCTCGCCCTATAGCCAAGAACGGTCTTCTCAAGATAAGAGGAATTTTGGAATCCTTCTCTATGTCCAGTATAATGAAGTCGGTCAGGAAGATAAATTTACCAACCTTGACAAGCACATCTTCAACGATCTCCTTTTGCCTTTTAATAGAGCGATCAGCAAGTTGCAAGAAAATTGTTGTAGGCTTAGCTTTCCCCAATCCAAGAGACATGTACAAAAAGTGGTATCAAACTAACACTGGCACCTAAATCACATAGAGAATGCTTGAAATAATTAGAACCAATTGTGCACGGTATAGTAAAACTCCATGGATCCTTTAATTTAGGAGGTCACTTCTTTAGGAGGATTGCACTGCATTCCTCACTCAAGCAAACAATGTCATCCTCTTCCAGCTTTCTCTTGTTGGCCAGGAACCCTTTCAAAAATTTTGCATAACTAAGCATCTGTGCAATTGCATCTGTAAACGGGATGTTGATATGTAGTTTCTTGAAAATCTCAACAAACTTTGTGAATTGCTTGTCTAACTTCTTCTTCTGCAACCATTGAGGAAAGGAAATCGGTGGCACATAGGCTTTGACATGACTTGGTGCTCTGACTGTAGCTGGTTCTTCTTTTTCTTTATTTTCATTTTCATGTGTTACATATTTCTCTGTCTCTAGCACCCTTCGACTTCTGCCTCTTTCGCTCATCTGTCTAGCCTTTTCACATGTATTTCAGGTAGTTGTGCTTCACTTATAGTCGTTATAGCTTGCACTTTCTCCTTTGGATTTATCATTGTGTTGCCCGATAATGTCCCTTGTGGACCTTCTACCAACTGTTGAGCTATCTAACCGATTTGTATTTCCAACTTCTTGATTGAAGCCTGTTGATTCTGAAAATTTGTATCAATTTGTTGGAACAACTTATCTGTCCTTTGCATATACTGAGTGAACATCTCTCCCAAACTTGGTTTTTTTCCTGCTAAACATTATTTGGAGAATTCTCGGGCTGATTATCAGACCATCTGAAGTTCGGGTGATGTCTCCATCCTGGATTATAAGTTTGTGAATACGGGGTAAAATTATGGGAGTCATTCTGAATGAAGCTGACCCAGTCCTCAGGAAAGCCCATAGACATACAGCTCTTAGTTGTATGATTAGCCCCACAGTTTTCACGTGATGGGCCATTCATTACTACATGTGCTCCTATTGTTTGTGATTTTACCAACAGCTCTACCTATTTTGTCAAAGCCGCTATTTGAGCATTTGTAGATGTGGTGTGATCCAATTCATACATCTTCGGTGCTCTCGGTGGTACCACTCTTTCTGAAGAAAACATCGAATGTGTAGTAGCAATTAGCTCGAATAGATCTAATATCTGTTGAACTGATTTTCCTATTATTGATCTTCCTATAGAGGAGTCCACCTGAGATTTCGCCAATGGTGATAGTCCAATGTAGAAGTACTGCACTTGATTTCCAATTGAAATTCCATGATTTAGGCATTTTCGCATGAGCTCCTTGAATATGTTCCATGCCTCGTGATAGCTTTCTCCATCCTGCTATTGGAAGGTCTGAATTTCCAGCTTGAGTTTAGCTACTTTAGCCGATGGAAAAAATCTATTGCAGAATTTTTTGGTAAGGTCTTCCCATGTAGTTATAATTGCATGAGGTTCATCGTCTAACCACTCCAATGCATCATCTCTAAGTGTATATCGAAATAACTACAATTTGATAGCATCTTCATTGACACCCGGAGCATGGAGATTCTGGTAATTTTGAAGAAATCTGGAGATGTGTATATTTGGATTTTCATGAGGCAGCTCGTAGAATTGAAGAGTGTTGCACATCAGATTAATCCATTCTATCCTTATCTGAAAATTATTCACTCCAAAATCTGGGTACAAAATACTCGAGCGCGCAAATACAACTATAGGTGTCAAGACATGGAAACAGGTAAATCCCTTTTGTTTATTTCCCTTCCCTCTTATTGTTGATTCGGTGGTGCTGCTGCTTGTTACGTATTTTTATATCGCAAGTGTACGATATCGAACAAGTAATATAGTGGACCTAAGAGTCCGGATTATCGTTCCCACGAGGACTAAACTTTAGTGCTTAATGTATTTTTCCTACTACTATTTGGTGAAAATAAACTAAACAAACTCAAAACTTAGATTGTGATGAATGT
>CAIGRF010033412.1:42950-60759 GCA_903798235.1 Fraxinus ornus | reverse complement strand
GAACTTATCAAAGGATTATGCAACCTTTGTGACGTTTCAAAAATCGAGGTTCGTTGGTTTTTGTAATCAAGCGGTCATTCAAACTTCGTTTTTGTTTGGTTGCTTGATTCAATAATTCGCGGGTCGAGATTCTACCATCTATAACCTGAATTTGGGCTTTCCCGACATTTTCAATTAGTTCAGGGATTTCCACGCTGATCCCGTACCTGAGTTCGCTTCACCTCATTTCCCTAAACCTTAAATTTTCATTCTCTCTACCTCTCATCTCTATCGTCGTTTTCACCTGCACCGGCATTGGCATGGTACCAACGCTCACTGCAGCGATCATTGCTTGTCGTTGTAGAGCCGATCTGTTAGAGTTTTGCTTTGTTTGGCGATTTGATTACAGAGTCGCCTCAATCGAATTTGGAGTTTAGTTTTGTACGGTGGTTTGAGCAACACCTCGATTCGTTCTAATGGAGTGGGCGGTTTGCGATGTGAGGGGCATTACATCATTACGAAATGGTGATATTTTTGTGTGATAGAAAAAAATGATGAAATCTATGGTGATGTGATGGTGATTGGGCATACGATGTTGTGCGATGGTGATCTGTAGCGGAGATATTGCTGCACATTAGTGCTGCGCATAGAGATTGGCATGCAAATTGCACTTGTAGCGGTCTAGATGACGATTGCAGCAACGCAGCTCATGACTGCAATGGTGTAGATCATGGTGATGATGAAGATCTTTTTTGGTTGTCGGATGGGTGTTGGTGGTTTCCATGTTTTAGTAGTTTTAGGGTGGTGATGGGATGGTGTTTTTTGGTGGTGATGTTGACGGTTTGGTGTTGTGGTGGTGGTGCCGTTGGTTGTTGTGTTTGAAACGATGATTTTGTCGCCGGGAGGTGGTGGTGATGGTTTTGGCTGGTGGTTTCGGTGGCAATGCGATTAATGGTAGTGGTGAGGTGATGGTCACATATGATTTGATTGATTGTGACTGATAAATTGATTGATGTGTGATTAATAAACAGTATGTGACCAATGAAATAAATAATTTGTGACTAATAATAATGTACGACCTAAAAATTGTTAATTAGCGATCCATAATTTGATCATCTGTGATCAAGTAATTTCATATTTTGTGACCATGAAATAAATTGTGACTTATAAAATTTGTGATTTGACAAAAAAATAATAATATGTGATCAATTAATTTATTTAATATTTGAATCGAAAAATAAATTGTGACCTGTAAAATTTTTTATTTATGACTGGACGTCTTATTGTGATTAATACATAATTGTGACCATAAATAATATAATATTGTGATCATAATATATTTAATTAATAAAATATTTTTTAATAAATAAAACTCAAATTAATATCTAATTTTTGAAAAATTAAACGATTTGAAATAAATCTTATTGATGAAATTTTCCCTTTCAAAAAATTGTTTTCTACCTCACATCAACCATTCTCGTGAATCAATAAATATTGTATAGTTAACTTTATTCCCTTAATAGTCGCACCAATTACCAATCCAACTGTTTATTGAGAAGTGCTACATCAATATAGGGGCACCATAGTGGTGTGACACATGGTGCCCGTATTGGAGGGGGCGCCGGTCTTAACCGCATAGGTGAACAACAACTAATTAAACAGGGAAAATGATTGGTGTGCATTAGTGCATAGGGCAACATAATGGTCTCCGACACATGTGGCCCTTGTTTTTCACCTATGCGATTAACCTTTTTCATTTACTAGCACCACGGGCAATTCTTGGAGTGGTTGAAGAATCATATTTTTCATTTTTTTTTTAATTTGGGCGAGGTTTCATCCCTGATTTCATTGTAGGTCCGAGGAGGGGGAAGGACAATGGCGTGGAGGGGACAATTGTCGCGGAATCTGAAGGAACTTAGGCTCCTTTTTTGCCAAACTTCATCTGCTAGTGCGCCGGCTAGGTGTTTCTTTTGCTTTTCCTAATCCTTAAATACCGCATTGGATTTTTTTTTTCTTAAATCTGGCTACTTTAATAGGTCATTTGTGGAGAAGAATTACACGGATCTAAAGAAGCAGAATCCCAAGTTCCCTATATTAATCCGTGAGTGCAGAGGAGTCGAGCCTCAGCTCTGGGCAAGATACGGTATGCTATTCTCGATTAAACAGTTCTTCTCTTGTCGTGTTTGAAAGGCGTAATTTTTTGTTCCCTGTTACATTTTTGCTACGATAAGGAACAAAAGTTTGATTTTGGAAGCTTTTGAGGGTTATATCTTTGCATAGATTGCTTTACATCATCATAGAATTCTTGGAATAAAGAAAAATTGGGGTATGTGTATATGTAAGTTAGGGCAATTTTTTTGTTTTCATATTTTCATTGTGTATTTTATAGCGGTGTTAGTCAAGTACATCTGTTGAGGATTTCTATTCACTTTCTAAAACAAACTCAAATATTTTTAACCTAGAGGATAATTGGAGTTGTTTCAAGTCTTAAGATATGCATCATTGTAATTGTTGTTGAGGATCGACATTTTTCGTGAATGTTTATATTGTCCTTGCTTCACAAATCACAATGATGACTAAGAGCATGTTTGGGAAGTGTTTATAAACAATTTGAATAATACATAGATAGAAATGAGTGGTGGATGAATGGATAGCATAAAAGGTTGATAAACATGAGCCAAACATATGCTAAAATTTGCAAAAATGATTTGACATGTGGAATAAATTTATGTATGGCTAAATTATTAGTCTGAGGTTAACAATATCTTTGATCTTTCATTTTTCATTATGGCCATCACCATAAGGACAAATTAAGCTTTGATCCCGGTAAATTTGATACCGGTTATAATATTCATTTATCTCCATTTGTGTTTTATTCATTGTTACTTCTTGTGGAAGATCCGAAAAGATTAACCAGAAAAGATTGATCATTTCATATATCTGATGGCTTTATAGTTAGTATTGTTTGCAAGTAAGCCCCAGATTCTGCTTGAAATGTTCCAAAGCAAGACAGCTCAAAAATCAATCTAGAGCACAGCTAGGAAGGAAAATATCCCTACTTACATTTTAACAAATCAAATGCAGCTTGAAAATTAGCCGAGAAGCATCATGAAATTATTCTATATGACAATCAATATGCAAAATAAACTATGTTCTGCATTGCAACTATGAAGTCACAATAGATAACCAGTCCATTTTATAATATTCATATGACGACTATAAAGGTTTATAATAATTAAAAAGCTAATTCTCCCAAGCTGCCATAATCACATCTGTATAAGGGTTCAAGTCTCCACATTTGCCAGGAATTTGCCCATAAACTATTTACACTGTTGTTTCTTTACTTTCCATAGCCTACAACAGTATAATTACATGGTGAGTGGAGGGTGCATTCAAGTGTGCATCGATGCATTACTACTAGTCCAAAATAATCCTATGTACACTATAAGCTCTATAAACTAATAGCCCCAAGACCATATATATTCTATTAATTAAAGAGGTATTAATTAATCAATAAATTAATAGTGTATTTACAATTTAACTAACATCGATTTAATCAGCTAAAAATTCATTGTATTTTGACCAAAAACAAAGAATATAATCAATAGCTATGGAGCCTATTACGTGCAAGGAAACACTCAAAGAATCAACAATGCTTCATTTTTTTTTTTTTGGTAATTCGAGAATTCAACCCAGAACTTCTAGATGCAATAAGAAAAACTAGAGATGAGATCCAACTAGATTTGAACATCAAGAAAAAAACTAGTAACAATAAATAAATATCATAGGCAACTTTATTTGTAATTTTAGCAAATTATTAATTTATGATATGAATAGGACCACAGAGACTTGTGTAAGAGTTTTCATAAAAGTATTATCTTATTATTTTATCAAAATTATTTATTTAGCCTATTAGCCTAAGTCGGGACTGTAAAAAAATATTATATAATATATTTTTATTAATTTATTGAGTAATAATTTATAGAGGTTATACTGTCACCACTGTAAAAGATTTGATGAGAAACATATATCTGTGATGTCATCACGCATTAATATAAGTGGTAAAAAATGTAGTTTGACGATATGGAATGTTCTGGTTCTCAATAAAGCAGTCATGAAGGGCATAGGTTAGAATGAATATTGTAATCCATAAACCAAGTGTTCAGCTGCAATATACTTCGTGTAGCAAGTAAATATTTCAGGTCTAACAAATTATCAATGAATACTTGGCAATTAAACATGTAATTCACATGGAAGGATACATGCTCTTGTTCTTCCAGTATTATTTCACCTACGACTAGAGATTGTTGTGCCACACAAAAACAGTTAATGGCTTCTTCCTGTTTATTTCTCCTATGACAATAATAATTTTTTACCTGGAGTTATGTTAACATTTACTCTCAGTAGAGGGCTACACTTATCCTATATTGTACTTCATTCAAGCTCCAAATTAGTGAACCTAAAAGTGTCTTTACTACGAACCAAATATCACATTAACTCCTGTATAATTTTGGTTCCCTCATAAAACTTTCAAATTTAAAATCCCAGGGAATAAAGAAATAATTTATACTACTGAAGTAATGGATGCACATATTGAACTCGTGCTTGTCATTCTATTTGAAACTAGAGGTATTGCTTATTGTGCAAACCCGACAGTCTTAGAATTTGGCATCCATTGTGTCTGAACCCATACCTGGCCCAATAGCATAAGACAAGGTCTAGGAATGACGTAGCTTTTCACTTATTCTTAAATAGGAATACATCTTTCCCCCATTCTTCACTTGAGATGCCTAACAATTTCTATGTTCTAAGCTATGTTTCCATTTAATTGCATTATATTCTTCTTTATAGTTTATGCCATATGTCCAAAACTCCAAATTAATAATTTCCATTAATTTTCTTGGTTATTGCAATTTTATTTATTTTGTTATCTACATATCTCCTCTTATGCTGTTCCATCCATTCTACTTTTCCTTCTCTTAGCACATCTACAATATAGATCCATTGTATGTTTGAACTAGATTTACAGATAATTCACCTCAAAGCGTACAACGTGCAAGCATAACCCAATGCAGGGTTCTTCTATTTCATTCCTCTTAGTTGACTACAAGAGCCCTTTGTGTCTGTTGCCAAGTTGAGCTGAAACATGCTTTCAGCTCAATGGGTTACTTCAACTTGATTTCTTCTTTGGTGTGTTTTTTATCAGCCACATCATATGATCAATGTTCTGGAATCTGTAAATGCTTCTTGTAACAGAATCTGAATCATTTCCTCCCTTTTCTATTAAGATGTTATTTTCAAACTATGCTAATCCACAAAAAAGTACTAAAGGAACAGTTCAAAACTCTGCAACTTTCCCGAGCTATAATTTTTTTATTTATTTATTATTGTTTGATCGAATTCTTTTCCATCCGAAGAAGGTGAAAATATAAGACAGCTTTTGCTTGTGCAGCAAGCTGAAGAACAAGAATGCAGATACGGTTCATAACTTGGGCTCTTTATTCATTGATCTTTGTAATTTGATATGAATAAGTGCTAGACAGTAAGAACAATGAGATTTGTATTATGATACTTGAGATCATGTACTGGAAACATGCTTCTTGTTTTCTCCAGTTGATCATTCTTCTCCCCGTGTGTACACCTACACGTGCCAGATACACAACCTTCTGTAAAATTTGGACTTGTAAATTATACTTGATATTTATATTACCATTTTATCCTTGCATGTGTTGGTTTTTAAACAGATATGGGTGTCGAAAGAGGCATTCGGTTGGAAGGCTTGACAGAAGAACAAATATCGAAGGCACTTGAGGAGCTTGTCAAAGTGGGCGCATCCCTTAAATCCTAAAATTGATACTATTTTCCCCTGATCACAAAGTGTAGCAATATCATGAATGTTTTTCTGGTCAAGTGACTTGCTCTAAGTGTAAGGATTATTAGCTATGCATGGTGCGTGAGCTTGTTGATTTACACGAGTCATGTTGTAATCAGGTCAAATGCCACGTTTTCTTGTTGAAAACATTCTGTCACGAAGTTGGAGTCACACCTTATTTGTATTTGTGGTGGCCATGTTATACTTTGACTCTAGTAGTGGTGTTGGAAGTTTTCATTCTCTGCAATTACGGTTTGTATTTTCTATCATGGGTTCCATATAGGGAGGGTGAGTGAAAAGAAAATGAATAACCAGAAGTTAATTTTTTGTTATTTATTTAACTGAGTTGTATTACCTTCTCTCGAAACAAACAGGTAATAATTTATGACGACTCTACGGCCGTAGAGAGTTTGAAGAAGCTCGAGGCAGTGGTGGTGTTCTGTTTTGTTCGTTACTTTCTAGAAAATTAAGATTTATTACTTGTTAGTGATAAAAATTAAGCGGGCAAATTTGCTTTTGTAGTGGGCAATTTCAGAACTCATTTGGCCGTGTAACCTCGACTGATCAGTACTTGATTGTCTTGTCGTTCTAGCTTTGATGCACAACAAATAAATAATTAAATATATAAAGTACTGAAATAAAAAAAAATAAATAAATAAAAGGAGATTGCAGTATTGATGAATGGACACTTGCAAAAGTTAAGTCCACCAAAATCCAGTGCAGAACGCGTGTGAAGTGCAATAGATAAAAAGATAAGATGGGCCGAATTTGGAATCACAAAATTTATGGAGGCGGGAATATATTGTGTGTACCATTTAATTAACGTCTAACTTAAACGCGTTTTTGCAAAAGATCCTCCATCATTATCATTTTTCTTATTCCTGCCGTTACCGACTTTCAAATCCATCTTCTTCATTGCCATTCATAGCTGCATTTAACACTAAAAATCTTTTCCTGCCCATATTTGACAGATTATAATCAGAATCCGAATATATCTTCCCACTTTTTCCGGCTCTTTTCTTGCCAATGCAATGTAGATTTTCATCAAACAAGGAACAAGAAGATATTGTAAATTTAAATCATTCTACCCCTGCTCTGCGGATTTCAATTTAATTCAGGAGTCCGGAATTAGATAAAATTGCTTTAATATATTTTGTAAATATCTTAGGGAAGATACGTCCTGTACATTCTCATCATGGGTTCGTACCAATTGATCAAAGAAAATATTAATCCAGAAGCATTGAATCTGCAAGGAAACAAGTGTACTCTGCGCATTGAGGCTAGAGAACGCGGTGATGATGTTGAATCCGCTTTATCAAAACTTGATTCCCCGTCTTCTCCTAGATTGTGTCGCAATGCCGCCTCCAGATGTATGTCTTCTGCTTCTGGAACCACTCGCCTTGTCTCCCTTGATGTATTCCGGGGGCTTACTGTTGTGGTAACTTTCCATCTTATAATAGCATACATAGTACTCATGCATCTTCAGATTTATTTGAGGTCTAATAATTTGTACTGTGTATGATACTAATTTTAGCATTTAGGGTCAAAGCATCTATTAGAACAAGGTAGAGAGATAAAACCACCCATTTTATGTTTGGTGAGCGGTTTCTAGACGATTATAATAAAGGACAATATCAGAATCTTAGAAAACGAAGTTTCTTGGTAAAGATCATTAAAATTGGACATTTACTGGCTGGCTAACTTATTTGCGATCTGGGAGAGTATTGGGGAGGCTGAATGAATCAATGTAACATAGTTATAGATCACAATTGCTGTAGGTTGAAAACATTATGAATGAATCTATAATCAGCGCATAGAAAGAAGATCATCTATTTCTTATATCAAAACATTTACCATCCCATTTCACTTGTGATGCAGTTGATGATACTTGTCGATAATGCTGGTGGAATCTTTCCAGCAATCAATCATTCACCGTGGAATGGTTTAACATTGGCGGATTTTGTGATGCCATTTTTCCTTTTTATGGTTGGCGTATCTCTTGGACTTGCATATAAGGTACCTGTTTATTTGTAAGAATGTAGTTAGACATGCTTTAGAGACCTGGCGATTGCATTTGCCACACTTTCTTTCAGCCAGAGCATCTGAATAAACATTAATGATCTTGCCTTATATTCCCATTACATGACTGTAGAAGCATCTATTTCTGCTTATCTGAATTTAAGGTAGCCAATGTATTTTCCAATGAATTATTTTCTTACGTCATTTGTGTTATACTAACTCTGTTGATACAGTTGGTATTCTATTTGTTTTTTGAGAGACTTCCATAAAGGCTCCTAATATTTCCATATGTACTTTGTTTTTTGCCAGAACTTGACTTGCAGAGGTGCTGCATCAAAAAAAGCAATGTTCCGAGCCCTAAAGCTTTTAACCCTGGGTGTTTTTCTTCAAGGTGTTTTTCTACGACTCATGCATTATGATATAATATTTGGAAATTACTATTTGATGATATGACGACTTGATACAAGAATCTCTTCGGAGGGAATTTTACAAGATTTTTTAGTAATATTTATGTCTTATGGACGCATTTACCAGAATTTCTTCAGTGAGCATGTCATCAATCACTTTTGCTCTTCATCTTTTCATTCGCATCATGTACATTCACTTCTGATATGTACAGGTGGCTATTTTCATGGTATTAATAACCTAACTTATGGCGTAGATATGTACCAAATCAGATGGATGGGTATATTGCAGGTATGCATCAAATTATTTTTTCTCATTTCTCTTTAACCGAATTCAATTTATAGTCTATATAAAAATAGAGCCTGTTTATATCTTCTTTTGGATTCCTACAGTCAGAAAATTCTTTAATTTATGTAATTTTAACATTATGCTTTTGAAGTGCATGTGTTGTACTTCGAGTTTTTCATTTTTGTTTTTTTTTTTTCCTTACAGAGAATTGCAATAGCATATTTTCTGGCAGCGGCATGTGAAATTTGGCTTAGGAGCGATGACAAAGTTAATTCAGAATTATCTATTATAAAGAAATATCAAAAGCAGTGGTAAGTTCTAGCTCATGCTTAAATCTTTGCATTTTGAAAGTGTTGGAAGAATGTTTTATTGTGATGTCTATTGCAAAGTTGTGTTCCAACTGAAAGAATCATGTGGAATAAGTATTGGAGACATTGTGCAATTTGATAAACCATTAGCTTCTTAGTAAAATGAAATGCGTCTCCAGGAGTTAAGCATGTTATTTTATCCCATAAAACTATATGACAATGCTTGTAGAAAACCTATGAACTGCATAGAATCATCTCTTAGACTCAAAAATTTTATATGCTGCCTTTCTGATTGTGTAAAGGAGTCAGAAGTAATTAACAATTGCTTTTGAATGTATGCATTTAATTTTCAACGTAAAGGTTACATCAACTTTTAGCTTTGTAGTTTAGGGTTCATAAATATAGTAGAATAAATTCAATCTGCAGATTAATCATTTATATAGGGTATGCCATCCTGAGAATTGAAGACAAATCATTGACCCTTTGCATGATTTGAATAAACTCAATGGCAGTATAAATTCTGTTAATTTGATGTATAATTGGGGGAGAAAGGAATGAGCAAAGTTGGCTGGTAAGGAAAAGTAAGAGGTTTGATGAGCAAAATCAAGAATCTTTCCTTGCTGTGAGATATCTGGAATATTGAGTAGAACTGGGTTCTAAGATTGTATTGTAATGTACTGCTTGACATCTTTTTACCTATATATAGTGTGGAAGATTAGCGTTCTAACGATGAAATCGAAGGTAATGTAGAGGTGCCTATCTTCTGGGCTTACTGCTACGTTCTAAGTAAAAGTGGCTCATGGTTATGAAGTAGAAATCTCTATAATTGGGAAGCTGCTGGAGACAACATTTACTCGAATAACTTTACATGCAAATTCCTGCATTGGGGCATTTCAATAGAAGAGGAGTGCTAAGAACCAAGAAAGAATGTATCAGATTGATGCACAATAGATAATCTTACATCAGTTGAGTAACTAATAATAATACTGTACCGAGATTAGATTCAATTTTCCCCTGCTGTACTCATTACACTTGAAGAGACCAAGAAAATTGGATATTGAATATAGAATACGTTCACGTTTCTTAATCTTAGACACGTGGAGACATATTTCGTCGTATACAGAATATTTCAGTCCTTGCTAACCATTGAAATAAAGTAATTATATGCTTTCCTGAAAACTTTCAAGCGAATAATTCTACCGCACTGCTTTTGAGGATGTTATTACACCTGACTACATTGTGATTTTGAAATTCCAAGTATCAGATCCAACAATAATAGACAATAGTGTGTTTGGGTTTCATTATAAGGAGATTATAATTATAATCTATAATAAGATTAAAATGAGAGGAGTAATGGGTCCCACAAAATATGTATGGATAATAAGTGAGTAGTAGCTGTGAATGTGTGGTTAAAATTGAAGTCTAATTTTGATTGAAAATTATAAGTAAATGAGGAGTAATGGGTCCCACAAAATCTGTATGGATAATAAGTGAGTAGTAGCTGTGAATGTGTTAAAATTGAAGTCTAATTTTGATTGAAAATTATAAGTAAATTTTAATGCCGAACATAGGCTAAATCTTATTCCCCAATAATTTTAAATACCATAGGTAACATTTAGGCCCCGTTTGTCTCCCATTATTCCAAAAAATTGTTTACTACAGTAAGATTCTCCACCACACATTCACCCCCAATAAAATATTCTACACACAAACCAATAAAGTTACTTTAAATTTCAACCACACATTCTCAAAAAAATACTATTCATTACTCCATTTATTCTACAATAATGGGAGACAAACACACGCTTAATAGAATTTAGTAATTATTTTCTCTAAACCTCCTTCCAATGTAATATATACAATATGATGTAAAAGTCACGACAATGTGTACAATGGAGAAAAAAGAAAAATAGAAGTAAAGATAAAAACCGTAGAAAAACCTATCTGATTTAATTATGATACATATTCATATGTCAACTCAAATGACGAGCTCTCAGAAAGAGATGCAACGCATTTGTTTGGGAGACATTGGAAACTGGACTGTAAATTAAATCTTTTTAATGTTTGGTCCTTTCAGTTGTCAGCTGTATCTACAAGTCTTGTATTTCACTAAATGATGCTTCCTTTTTCCATATTTTCAGGGTTGTGGTCTTAATGCTTACTGCCTTGTATCTTCTGTTGCTATATGGTTTGTATGTTCCTGACTGGGAGTATCAGATTCCAATTGATGCATCATCTTCTGGGAAAATGTACTTGGTGGGTTTTCCATAGTAATTTGGTTTTAATCTCACAAAGTGTGGGCGACGACTTATTTCTGAAAATGTTGTAGCAAAGTATATTGACATTATTGGTTTCTATTGAAGGTGAAATGTGGTGTGCGGGGAGACACTGGACCAGCATGTAATTCTGTTGGTATGATTGATCGCAAAATTTTGGGTATTCATCACTTATATAGAAGGCCAATCTATGCACGCACAAAAGTATGTTTCTTTTTCTTAGGAGTTCTACTTGATGTTCGTTTCAACATTTATTTCTCATTCTTTGATTCTGAATATCATACTATTGTTGCAGCAATGTAGTATCAACTCCCCAGATTATGGTCCACTTCCTCCTGATGCTCCCTCATGGTGCCAAGCCCCTTTTGACCCTGAAGGGCTTTTAAGGTTTGCTTGTTTATTCTCCTTGTAGTTCAACACATTAACTCTTAGCCAAATCGCATTGTACGAAGAAAGAAGTAGATTAACATTATGACTTCTCATTGCAACTTTCTCCACACATGCTAAAACAAAAGGATAAATAACGAAAAAAGAATGATTACTATTCTGGTGATATGTTCTCAGTTCTCAAATGCATTTATCAAAAATATATTTAAAAATGATAAATATTTCGAGCATATCTCAGGTTCAATTGTGAAGATATCTTGATTAGAACAGACTTTAAAGCTTGATAATGGAAGAGAATGCCTTTTTCTGAAGGATAATTTACTTAATTTTAAGCTGTTTTCTGTTGCCAGTATTCTGTTAACCTCATTCTACATTCATTGCAGTACAGTGATGGCAACTGTTTCTTGCTTGATAGGTTTGCACTACGGGCACGTTATTGTCCATTTCAAGGTGAATAGTTGAATTCATGATTTTGTTTTATAATGGTGAATAATGCCTAATTATTCTTATCTCCCTTGATCACACACAGGATCACAAAACTAGACTATTGCAGTGGCTTGTTCCATCATGTTGTCTTGTAGCCTTGGCTGTGATATGTGACATTTGTGGTAAGATTTTATTCTATTACCTTTTTGTTGTATTAAATCCTGACCAAGTTGCTGATTTGGCTGCAGTATTTTTTGTCTCCTGTACTTGTACGTGTGACAGAATGGACTCACACCCAAAAGAATTCTTGGGAACCATTTTTTTTTCAAGAATTCTAAGTAATGGGTGCAAATTATACTCTTTTAATCCACACTTGAACGAACAGATCAAATTAATGAAACAAGAAAATTTCAGAACAGTTATCTAATGTCATTCATGTCTCCCATTTCAAAATTTCTATTTTTTCCCAATAAAGTGTTTTCCCCATTGACATATTTTGGTTCCTGTTGTAGGGATGCATATAAACAAGGTTCTATACTCTTTCAGTTACATGTGCTTTACAACTGGCGCTGCTGGAATTCTCTTTGCTGCAATTTATGTAATGGTTAGTTCTGAGGAAATTTTTCCAATTGTTTTATCATTTGATACAGATGCTTGCTTAAACTTCCAATGATTGGTTTACTTTGAATGCAGCTTACTCGAATAAATATGTGATAAATTCTATAAAGTACGGGCTTATTCCTCTTACAGGTTGATGTCTACGGATATAGACGCTTTACTTTGGTGCTGGAGTGGATGGGAATGCATGCTTTAATGATATTTATTCTTGTAGCTTGCAATATCGTACCGCTTATTCTGCAGGGATTTTATTGGAGTCAACCTCATAATAACATTGTTAGTATATCTATTATTTGCTCTTAAATCTCACATCTCCTTCACTCTATAATGCATTTATTTATTTATTTTTAAGTTTTTGATTTTTGTCTGACAAATAATCTGATTTTTGCAGTTGACTTCAATTGGAATTGGGGCACAGCGGTAGCAAAGCAGCTGTTTACATGTATTCCAAGTCCAGTGCAGTATTTAAGATTGGTGGGGGTTAGCCGGTGACTTAGATTTTGGTCCCTCTGCTGTATCAAATGTCCATGCATGCCTGCATAGCATATGGTTGATGCATCGACGTATAAAGAGTTAGAATGTTAGGAAAAATAGTAGAATTAGCAATGCATTGCACTCGTCTCAAAAGTTTGTTTCTTATGACTTATGAGATATCTCGGCTAAGGATTTTATTTATTTTGTTTAGTAACGCAGATGCTACTCTGAAACTAGTTTCTATGGTGAATTACATGGTCCTCTTACACGAAAACTTGAGCTACTTGTGTGCACTTAGATTCCTTGAAGAAAGTTCTATAATAATCGACCAAAGTTGGTGTAAATTGTAGAGAGTGAGACGAAATGATGAAAACGAAATTACTATTTGGTTGCCAACATTTATAACTTTCTACGGAACATGGAAAATTTAAATTCGAATGGATTCAATTAAACATAATTGCAGAAGAGAGAAAAGGGAGAACTTAAAGAAATAATAGTTTACAATCCCTCGGATTGTCATCATGAGCCCTCGCTTTATGTTTAGACTCGGATCAAATTGTTAAATTATTAGAGATTATCACTTCTATATCATATAATTTTTATCTACATGTTCCCTAGCGAGGGGTTTTTTTTTCAGTGGTGACTTGAATCGAAACCTCTGCCATCAATGTTGAACCAATTAATTTTTGTTAAAGGTCAGAGAGTATATTGCATTGGGGTAAAAGTAAGTTAAAATCAATATATCGAAACCTCTTGTATTAATTTTGAACCACTTAATTATTGTTAAAGGTCAGCGTGTATATTGCTTTGGGCTAAAAGAAAGTTCAAATCAATATATAGTAATGAGATAAAATGATGAAGTTTAATTTGCATTTCATATTTGATTCAGTGGAAACAGAATATGGAGAAGATAATATAGAAAACCCAATTGACAAAAACTAACAGGTGAGTGGTATGAAGAAAGCCAAGAACAACCCTGGAAACTGATTGCTCCAACTCTCTGGATCTGCCTGCCATTGGACTTCACACTCACATCAATCCACTCCACTCAAGATAAATAATTACCTATAATTAAGCAGCAGCTTATATAATAAATGTCCACGTGAAACTGAATATATAAGTATGATGATTATATTATTATATGTCTCTGTCTCTCTTGCACTCTGGTGGCACAGTGGGGAATCTGACCCGATCAGTGCAGTAGTTATAAATAGTGTATTTGCTTCGAATCCATCGGAGTCGACGATATTGAAAGGCATCAAGGTCTTGAAATTCCTTCTGATCCCACCAGCGTTTGCCTTGAGTGGCACAGAATTTGGCATTCACAGAGGCTTCACAACCATCGACATGGAAACTCTTGTATGAAGCAACAAATGGAGCCTTAGACCAATCTGTTTTCTCAAGCCCTCCCCTGGTTGCCCAGTCGTCAGCATTCCATAGACTAGAGTATATCTTCATGGGTTGGTCGAATGGAAATTTCACTCCCACGTCTTTGCTATTCTTGAACACTCTAATTGGGATATCATCCACAAAAAATCTGTGCCACCCAATCATCAATCATTGATAGAGTTACTAAGAATGAACAAGACCAGACCATTTTAAAGGTTCTTGATTTAAAGCATATTGATTTCTGTTTCTACTCTCCTTGATTAGCGGGAACTAGAATAAGCTTTTTATTACAGATTGCATATAAACACAGGGAGAAAAAAAATTTAAAGACAATTAATGGTCCTAGAAAGTCAAATTGTCACATGGTATTTACTATTACTATTACTAAATAATGATTTACATCTGGACAAAGCAGAATCTAGTCGGTCCCGTGCCAAGGACTCAAAGTCAAAAAGATGATGTTAAAGTCAGACTGAGTAGAAGAAAAAGAATAGATATTTATGATTAACTCACTCAAATATTTATCAGTATTTTTTAAGCATTTTTCTTTTTTCTCAACATTTCTGCTAGTGAGAAAAATAAGTTTCTCTTTTTGAAAAAAAAATATTTTTTTAACACACGTTTGTTGGAAAAAAAAAAAAGTTACTTCAATTTAAAGGTTAAAAGAGGAATAAAATCATGAGAATTTACAGATCTTGTCAAAATGATTTAAATAAAATATTCAATGAAGAACTTAAACACTTACACAATCTGGTAGAGATTCCACAATACAGAATAATAGTGGTACTCTTTTGTTGGATCAAACCACAAATAAATGCGCTGCTCTTTGTCTCCCTTCCCTCCTGTGTATACATTGGTCTGCAATATGTATGGTTGCCCTGTTCTGTTCCCCAAGAACTCGAAATCTATTTCGTCGTGCTCCGAGTTTTGAGAAGATAGCTGAAACATCAAAACAACGTTGATACATAGCAGTTAAGTAAATAAAAACACATGTCTACAATGGTAAAATTCATTAACTTACATAGAAAGCAGTGACAGTTCCAGCAGAATCCCCAGGAACCATTTTAATCTGCATACTGAAGTGCCCAAATAGGTAAGAACCCTTTGATTGGAAACCGGTACCTGCACCAGAAATAAATATTATACATATATGCGTAGTATGGGCAAGCTAAAAAAAAATGCAAGGCATGGTGCAATATTATTACCAGTGTACTTGTCAAGAGAGAGCTGGATCTCAGATCCACCATTGAAGTACTTAATATGATCAAAAGCCCATGTGGGCATATAGTTTCTGCCAAATGGTACGTCTACTGGTTTCCTTGGTGCTGCCCCCATTGCTCCACAGACCATCATCAACAAACAGATTGACAGACTCCATTGATAATAAGAAGCAGGCATCTTTCTGCAAAATGAGAAACAATATCAGCAGACTGTAACAGCAGAAAAAATGGTTTCTACTTTCTAGTGCATTACCTCATAGTCACATGACAGAGGAAGAAGGTGAGGAGAAATGGAGGAGTCTGGACCTTTTTATAGGGGTCCAACTCTAAGTAGGGAGTGGAACAATAAACTAAACAAGCAATATTTATAAAATAATAATAATAATAAAAATAAAAATAGCCGAATGCAGACTATCCAGTTGGTTCTGGGTTGTATAGCAACCAATAAATGTAACCCAATATTTTAAAGACTCGGACGTGCCCTTCATATTATTTTACTATCAACTCTCTTAGATATATATTACTCTCTGGCTCACATAACACAAATATTGTTGTTCATGATAAATAGCATTCATTATTGAATTACTACAAGTTTTTAAGAATAATATATATATTTATTCCTCATTATAATCGTAGAAAATACATCTTGCCTGCCTTTGTGCTTGAAACCTGGTAAATAAGGGAGAGTTTATGCTTTCTCTTGTAGATTTTATATTTTAATATGTTATTGATTGAAAAAATGTTTAATAGCACAAAACGTCCCTACGTTTGGCTTGTTGTGTGTAAAACGTCCTTACATTTCAAATATTTACATTTTCACCCCTATTTTCACGTTTCTTTGCGAAAAACGTCATTTTCACCATTTTTTGATGTAAAATGATTAATATACCCTAAAATTTAAATAAAACAAAAAATAATAATAAAAAATAAATTATAATTACACTCTCAAACTTTTTAAAAAGTGCAAACCAGTCTAATAAATTATTAAAATATTAAAAATGAAAAAAAAAAANTCCAAATAAATTATTAAAATATTAAAAAAAAACGAAAAAAAAAAAAAAAGAGAAATTCTCTCTCTCTCTTCTCGCCTCCTCCTCCCTCTGCCTTCTCTCCCACCACCTCCTCCACTGACCGCCTCCTCCACTGAATTGAATCAATACCCGATGTGAAATTTTTGTTCAACTTTGTAAAACTCAAAAAGTCAAAACCCCCAATTTCTACTTCTAGTTGGGGTTTTGTTTTATTCTCCTCAAAATTACACTACATCAATCCATCTTCTCTACAGATTCCATTAGGTTGGTGAACATTTGATAAAATTCTCACCATTGAATAGCGCACTTTTTTGGGCAAAAACGATTGCTTCCACTGCCTTGGAAGCTTCTTCCAGAGAAATGATGAAAGCCAGGGCTCCGACAGCCAGAGAAATGCGGCGTCAAGGCCTCAAGAACCAGCCCTCAAGTGCCCTAGATGTGATTCATCAAACACAAAGTGCTGCTATTACAACAACTACAACCTTTCCCAGCTAAGGCATTTTTGCAAGACTTGTAGAAGGTACTGGACTAAAGGCGGTGCCTTGCGCAATGTTCCAATAGGCGGTGGCTGCAGTAAGAACAATAAGATGAAGTCTCGTTCTAGGCTTTCTGGGGATTCAAAGGATTCTAGTGGATCATCTGATATTGGTTCAAAGTTGAAATTTTTTCAGGGTTTTTCACCGGCCATGGATTTTCAGCTTCTCGGCCTAAACTTGCCTAGAATTCACCCTCCAAATACTGTTCTTTTCAACCAATTTTCATCATCTTTTAGAGACCTGCCAAATTCTTCTGGTGAATTTGCACCAAAACCTTTAATCTTGATTTTTCGAGAAGTTAACCTCTAATGGAATTCAATTTTCTATTTTCTTCTTCACTCAAACAAGAAGAAGGCATTCCATGGATTCAAGAAATGGGCCCATCATTGAATGGGATTCAATTTTCTATTATTTTCTACCATTGCCTTCAATACCTCACGCCTCTGTCATCTTCTTGAATTGCTCAGGGGAGAGAAGGTAGAGGGAGGAGGCAAGAAGAGACATAATTTCTCTCTCTCTCTCTCTCTTTTTTTTTTTTTTTATTTTTTTTTTTTTTAAATTTTTTATTTTTTAAATTTTTT
>CAIGRF010033327.1:0-16236 GCA_903798235.1 Fraxinus ornus | reverse complement strand
AGTCATAGAATTTGTTATACTATTGGACTTGTTATAATATCAACAAACTGTAATTTGTAAATCCAGTATCTATTCTGCATATACTTTATTCAGTGTGTAAATCTGGTATCAAAATTGAAACTTGAAACTATTTTCCTACAAAAAGTCTGGTTTGGTGTAATTTCCTCAAGTGGGAATACCATTAATTTTGCGGTTGGTTGATAAAAAATGTGAAAATATCCAAAAATATGGAGATGCAAGGTATCGATCACCGTAACTCGCATGCTAAGCGAGCGTTCTACCATTTGAGCTACATTCTCAATGCGTGAAAAGCATTTACATGTGTTTTATATTAATTTTAATGCCAACGTATCCTGTAAAATTTAATCAAATCGATGTGTGGTCATTGAATTTGAACGCTATTTGTCCAATTTACGAATGATAAGACCTCGACTGCTTCTATTTCGACCACTAAATTTGGCAACCTCTCATATTCACTATGCTCAAAATATAATGAGCATTCTTCGTATATTGATAAAGTATATCGTATGATGAAAATAATCCTTACTCTCATTTATAGATTTAACCATTTTGTTGCAAATTAATGTGTTGAAGTTAACATTGATGATTTCTATAGTGAGAATCATCTATCTATTGCAAAGTAAAGTATTGAAGTTAACTTTAATGATTCATATAGTGAGTATCATCTATCGATATCGAATAACGCAATTTATTGGAAAGTGATATTATACAAAGTCATACATCTCTTGCCCTTTATTTTATTTTATTTTATTTTTTATTTTTTTTCCTTACAAGGAATAACCCATGTTTGATTCATCTAAAAAAAAAAATGATTAAAATTTAAATTAAAATCAATTTTAATACCATGTGTTCAAGGGATTCATAACTTTTCAACCATACATTCCATTTTTTATTAAAATACATTAAAAATCTGATTTTTATCTAAATCAAATTGAGCATAATGTGGAAAACAATATTTTCATATTTTCATAACGTTCGTTCTTCTATTTACATTGTGTGCGACAGAGAGAAGACGAACAAGTTANATATATATAGAAGATATATATATATTTTTTTTTCCTTACAAGGAATAACCCATGTTTGATTCATCTAAAAAAAAATGATTAAAATTTAACTTAAAATCAAAAATCAATTTTAATAACATATGTTCAAGGGATTCATAACTTTTCAACCATACATTCCATTTTTTATTAAAATACATTAAAAATCTGATTTTTATCTAAATCAAATTGAGCATAATGTGGAAAACAATATTTTGATATTTTCATAACGTTCGTTCTTCTATTTACATTGTGTGTGACAGAGAGAAGACGAACAAGTTAAGAACATAATTTTCCACTGCCTCATCAAATGATCTACACAAGGCAACAAATTTCCTGTTAGAAGTTACAAGTAAAGTTACAACATTAAAAAAACCTAATTCCATCAAGTGACATTATATCACACAACATTTCTACCCTACATGTGACAATATATACAAACCTAACAGTTTAACATAACTGCAACAGCAACTTTACGAACCAACAAATCTGTCCAGAGACGAGCTCTCGCGTTCTTATTTTATCATTCCATCTTGCCATCTGCCCGATTCCACTCCGGTGGGACCGCCTTCCTCAGCTTCTGTTCACTACTACTCCTAGGTTTGTCCACGACACGAGAGAGCAGTGAAATCCCACACGATTTCTTTACAAAGTTGGGATTGTGAGTCTTTGTTTTTGCAGCTGACTCCCTAAATAGCTTGCTAGGAGAGGATTTGATCGACCGGAGTGCAGACCAGTGCAATGGTTCTTTGCTTCCAGATATGGGGCCACCAATATGCTCATTCTTTACATCAGCCGAGAGCCTAAGTTTCTTCGAGGGAACCCTGTCATCAGAAACTTTGACTTTGACCAAATTGTCGAGTCCCATCTTTGGTTTTGGTGCCTCAAATATTTTTTCAGATTTGACAGATTTCAACTTGCACGTTTTCATGGACATTTGGGAAGGCTTTTTCAGTAATTTTGTCACCCCACATGGATTTCGCTTCAAGGAATGAGTTGCCATCTCACACAGCATCTGAGCAGCAGCAAGGTGTGATGGAGGGTGCTCTTCAGTCACTACTGCTGAAAATATAACAATTAGAAAAAAGAAAAAGGACAGAAAAGTTATCAATGATCAGTTCAAGAATCTTAACATCCGGTGATAACAATAGAAAATCTGCTATCCAAACAGTTGGTCACATAAAATGAGGCATGTTTGGCTAGAGCTTATAAAGTAAAAGTTACTTTCAAGCAACTTTTCATTTCCATACATGTTTTGAAAACTTACTTTTTCTTTACTTTCCAGTAAAAAGGTCAATTTGAAAGTAACTCCTTAACTTCGTGTCAAGACTCAAAATACTTATTTCCAGATTTGACCAATAAAAGTTATTTTAAAAAAGTTTTTCCTTTATGTAAACAAATGTTCCTTAACACGTGTTTGTTAGGTGATTATAAATAGATAGAAAGTGCTCCCAAACATGCTTTCCTGGCATTACGATCAAAATGCTTTGTCCAATAAATAAACCATTTATTCTAAAACTTATTTAAGTATCCATTTAAAAGTGAACTTCTTGAGCTTAGCCAAACATAGTACACATATATTATGATGGTAAGACACTCGTCATGCCTTCATTTGATAATTCCGCTTCTTGTTTGGTTCAACATATTTATCTGAAACAATTGTCCCTAAAAAAATTGTCTATTGTGAAGAAAAAGTGAAAAATACAAGTGAACAAATTGAAATTCAAAGTAGGATGTCAACTAATTGCAACTAGTCCTTGAATAAGATTTACCTGGAAAAACATTGGAAGTTGAGCATGCTTCAGACATGGATAAAACTCGTTCAGAGGAATTAATTTGAGCAAATTCACTTTCAGGAGGTCCCGACTTGAGATTTTCTGTAGGAACTAGACTAGGATTGTAAGTTAGTGATTCCAAGCCCTCAAGGAAACCAGAGGAACCTTCTTGAAGAGAGGAAATATTTTTTACTTTGACCCATCTACCTTGGCATATGGTCCGACTGGAGGACAATTTAGCTGCATCAGTAACCGATTTATTGTGCCCTGAGAAAGCATGTGACCATGGAAAAGGTGGTAAGCCAGTCCGGTGACAAAGTGACTTGCCTAAACGGGGATCAGTATTGTTTCTTGAAGCTGAAGAAGGCTTGGCAGCATCAAGAAGTAAGGAATCCAAATCCTTTGGTGGAGGAAGTGCAAGGCGCTCCAAGATATCTTTTGGATTATACAGTGGTGAATCAACAGTTGAAGTAGATGCTTTGATCTTCTCTTCACAAGATTCCTGAACCTTTGCATGAAGCTCAATTAATTACTCAGAATTTTGAGACCAATTAGAAGTTATTTTTGCATACAAGTATTACACTGGGTTCTCAGGCATGTTGTATACTCTGTCAAAAAATCAAATAATGCCAACAACACTAACTATTAACATTGTAATCTTGCAGCAAGATCCCTAAACCTTTATAAACAATCTACAGCCAATTGGTTATTGAAATTTGAAAATGCTAAAATCAATTAGAACCTTTCTACCTATGAGCTAGTATGCACGGACACGGACACGAGACATGGACATGCTGACACACAACTTTTGAATAGGTAAAAAACACATGGTAATATCTATATAGAATATAGGAGGCCATCACGACATTCCACCCTAGAAGTGTTCGTCCTTCAAAGTGTATCAGTATGCCTCTGGCTTCTTATGCATATTCTAGCCATTACAGTTCAAACTCTATATTAATGCCAGCAATAATATCATCACATTTGATGTTTCATGTCCACAGCATATGAATATGCCACTGGATTCCTTCACATATTATAGGCATTACTGTTGAAACATCACAATATGACAGCAACAATAACTATACATTTGATGTTTATACTGTTTTGAAGATGTACATAAGATTTTGGCTAAGATCACTTATATACAAATGATGCTTGCAGGCACAGTAGGGTTGCTCACGCAGCGGATCTCAGTCTATGAAGTCAAGAATATTTAACGATGAAGTCAAGAATATTTAACGATGAGAATTCATGGAAACTCAAGAAATTCAGGCTCACTGCAGTTCAAAAATTAATTTATAACTTTTTTCACCTATGGATTGTGTAGCATAGAGCAGAAACCACTAGGCTATATAATACAAGGCATAAACAAGAATACTGGCAGTGTAAATTTTAAGAAAATCCTCCCAAACAATTAATAGAGAGCCAAGTTGATCAACAAGATTATGGTTCTATTGATCTGCAAAACTGTGGTTATCCATTTATCATTACCCCATCTATAAATACCCCTCGCCATCTGAGCACAGTTCCACGTATATTGAGAGTTCAAACTAACCTTGTCAGAGGATGTCAAATCTGCAGTACAGGAATCTTCTTTATCACCATCAGATTGGCTAGCAGTAGAGCCAGCAAGCAGCAATCCTGTTGAAATATCACTGTTGTCATTTTCAGCACATTTCTCGGCAAGAACAGCCTTTTGGAGTCTAAGGACAGAACAAGCCTTCCTTACTGAATTCAAAATATTATCATTTGAATTTGCAACTTTGTTTCCCTTGTCTTTGGTAGTACTAGGGCAGTTATAAGTGCCATCAACTAGCTCATAGAAAGACAGCTCACGGATATGTTTTGATATATCAAATGCATCAGGTTTCAAACCATATACACCTGAATAAATACCTTAGTCAGATCACTCATTTTACAAATGAATTTAAATAAATATTAACTGCTTAAAATCTTAGAGCTCGAGATCAACCAGTACAATGCAAACGAAATACAAGTACATCAGACTGCAAAAATTTTATGTTATTGATAGAGAAGGAACATATTACAGACTATGCAAACAAAAGAAAATGCCATTCTGGACATGCAAAACTATCTAGTAAATGTAATTCTATTCTGGAGCCAGAAACTTGAAACTGTCAATAGCTGAAAAAATCAGATTCCGTACTCTACATTATGTGAGGTTAATCAATAGAACACCACATCATAACAAATTCAGGCTGCCTCAAATCAAAAAAGTAGAGAACTATCATATCATATTTAAGATTGACCTTGTGGAATTAAAATCTTGGACCTACATAAAATAAAAAGGTCGAACATTTACGAAAGACCATGCTCAAAGCATCAAATGAGTAGCTAAACCAGTCCAACTTTAAATTAGATTTTGGCAACTTGGAGAAGACAGTAATCAGCATCCATGAAAATGCAGCAGCAAGAAAAATATTATTAGAGACCAGTTTCAAAAGAACTACAACCAGTGTTCTGTGTCTACCATAATGCATATCGTTAGTTAACAAGAAGAATGAGTAAAATGTTACAACAATGAAAGTAGAAACATCTTAAAAGACATGATGCAACATGTCAAGATTATGTTGGAAAGGTGAAAATAAATAGAAGAAACTAACTAGATAAGTTTTCGACAGTTATTAAGAATACAACCATTACAACTGTTAAGTGAGATTCTATCAGTCAATCCAGTTTACTTAACTGAGTTTGTGACAATATATATCTCATATAACCAGGAACAGTTCCACAACCTCGAAAAGAAGTGATATGCATATCAATTTCTTCAATAAAAGAGAGATACTGGAGATACACATGAATTTCCGATTTCAGAAGGCAGAAAATTATATTTTGACCCAAAATATATACTTTAACATGATTTCCTGATCATACACTGAAAAAGTTCGCTTAACGGCTTCAACCCTCGATGAGGACTCAGTTTATCAGTTAGATGAATTTAGGCCATTTGATGAAGAAGATAATTTGTCAAGTCCAACTGCGACAGAAAAGTTGTGGACTATATCAATCACTTCCATAAAATAACAAAAGAACTCTTCAACCCGAACAATTTAGAACGTTCTCTCTGTCCATTGCAGTGAGGGGAGAAATTTCAAATCTTACAAGAAGAATGGCATTTGCTTTTGAGGGGCATTCTTGGTAGACATCTGATGAACTTATATGACACCAATGATAATGCACTTATATGACACCAATGATATTTTATAAGCTCAACTCAAGTTCCAAGTCATGCAAGAAAATATAAAAACAAAAACATGGAAACTCAATTGAAACTGACAATGTTAATATACTCCTTCATTATCTAGGTAAAAAAAGCACATGCTTATTTCGAAAGCCTCTTGGATGTGTTCCTCTCTTGATTACATGTAGAGGCTTGCTTGTATGATTAATTCAAATATCCGTAGCAAGAGATGTTGGTTGGAAAACATAACATTATCTAGCAAGATGCATTGGCATGAATGAACGCATATTTTGGAAACAATTGGTTTGATGGTTATTTTCTCTAGTTCTCTTTCGGTTGTTTTTTTTCAATTCGGGCTGGGGGGTTATGTGAGATTATTTGCAAGAAAATTAATTTTTAAGTTGTCAAACAGTCATAGATTCGAAACATATTATGGGAAAAATGACTTAGGTAGTCAACTCCATATGTATTGGGTATAAGGATTAGCTCGTGGTCTCTTGCTTGTTATAGAGTACATAATAACTTTAAAGAATGATAGTTCACTTGCTTTCAATTTCTCCAAAGAAGATCTCCATCAAGATTAAGACTTAGATTCTATCAAACCATACTGGGAAGGATTTCAAGTATTCACTTTTCCAGTATTTCACATTAACTGTTTCAGTGATAAAGCTTGAAACTTTTTAACGGAATGGGTAAAAAGAAATCATCTATTAGCATGTACATTGAGATGAAAATTCCAAGAAAAATGCTAAAGCTCAGTCGCTAATTACCAAAAAAGTTGTTGCCTCCAGCAGCTGAATTAAAGCTAAGCAAGCCATTCTTCAGAGACAATGAATCACATCTACTCTTGGGAAATTTCCCATTTCTTTTGTCCCCACGCTTACCATTTGAGCTGTTCTTTTGCTTGGCCACTTGAGTTTTCTCTATGATAGGAATGGGATAAAAATACTATAAGTTTATGGAGTCAAGAGAATTTCTAGCATTTCAAAACTCGGCAATAGTACAGAATATTCTTTTTTCTCCGAAGAATTATGACACATCATGCTATAAACTCTAGATAAGTAGAAAAGTGCACCAATGTAATATATTTAGCAATATGTTACATTATTTAACAAGCACTACCAACTTATGGACAGGATACATGGTTGTTAAAGACGAAAATGCTTTCATAAACGAAAGCAGACTGCCAGAATCTAAAATTAAAAGCTCTGGAGCCAAAGCAAATGAAAATGTAAAAGCTTAGACCTGTTCTCTTTACCATTTTCAAGCCGTTTTCTATTTTCGATTTTCTAAAACAGAAAACATCTTTCCTATTTTCAAAAACGCGTTTTTGAAAACAAGTTAAAAATTTACAAATAAAATTTTCAAAACACGTTTTGAGTGTTTTCAAAATGCCAAAAAGAACACATTTTCAACAATCTCAAAATGGACACTCAAAATATAAAACCAAAAATGAATTTAAAACTCAAAACACAAAACTGAAATACAAAGAGAACAGCCCCTTAAATTTTTATAATAAGATTTGATGACAATTAAGCATAAGAAGTATCAGTTAATGAATTAACAAATTCGATTCGTTTGGCAAAAACAATATACTACAAATTACTTTAATCTCAAGTTTCCAAGGAACTATTAACTATTAAGCATTAATAGAACTGAAATCAAGCAAGTAGAAAAAAAATACTAAACTCTGGTCAACGCTTTGACCTTAATGCTTAAAATGGAAAGAGCAAAACAACTCCTATTGGTTCCAATGTTTACATTTTATCTTTTCATAATATGCACGTGCCTTTACCTTGCAGTTTATTATTTTCCCACAGTGGGCACAGTCGCGTAGCCAACATATGAATTCTTTGCTTAGTTCTTTTAAGTATTTTTCAAAAGATATCAAATAGTGCGACTTCAGGCTGCATTTAAACACTCAAAGGACTGACCCCTAAATTTAGCAAGAGATTATGAAATCTTGGTTGAAAGTTGAAATGCAACAAATACGAATTTGAACACGTTATATTAAGAAAAATGAAAGTTCAGGCTATGAACACACATAAAACAGAAAGCTTAAGACCTACTGTATGTGACCACATGAATGACTTAAAAATGCTGAACCTGAAAAATGCTTAATATTTGTAAATATGCAAGATAGAAATTAATGAGAGAGAGAGAGAGTATTCCTTTCCCCCGGGAAATTAATAAAATAGTTTTATCTGTCCAAAAAGTTATTTGACATGTAATACCTGTAATATTACATCTTGAAGGATATGATGCAAGCTCAGTAGAAATCCCATTGACGTCTATTAATCCATTTTTACACGTCGAAACTTCTATCTGTGCCATCCGTGATCTCTTAGTGCAACCACTGCTATTTCTTGATATTTTTCCTGATTTTCGTAATAAAAGTTTATCCTCTGTCTCTGGCTTCAATGAAAGAGAAGTTATGCTCCTAAACCCACAGTCTTTCAGGGTGTCATCATTGGGAAAGCTAGAAATTGGGCTGGCCTGCCTATGAAGTTCAGAATCAGGCATCTTGGTCCATAGAACCGGTGAAGATGCATTAGCTGCATGAATGTCATTGACATAATTATACTTTGAGAAACTGTGAATTACAAACATTAGTGTGCAATCATACGCGGATTTGTAAGCTTTTGATGGCTTACCTATATTGCTTCCACAAAAACAACGCCTTCAAAGAAATGCATGAATTTTCATTTTAATTTCCACAAATTCAAAAGTAATAAAGGCAATTTCTATGTCAACGTCTTATGATGTGAAAATCAAGAGAACAAAAATGAAAGAAAAGGGACGGAAAAAGAATTAAGATGAGCTACAGCATGGTTTCAGTGGACATTGTCAAACCATTCATGAGATACAATCATTGGCATTTAAAGGTGGATAAGCCATCCCAAGAACCTAAATACTACCCATTTTCCTCTTACAAAAGTGAAATTATTTAAGCTAAATCTTTAAGGAAATAAGGCTTACCCCATTAAAATTTTAATTAATAATTCTGTAGTTGAGGTTCCAAGAAGAGAGATTAAGAATGAACAAAATAGTAGTAAGATAATACCGACTTTGCAAAACAGAAAAAATCAACAGTTCATTGCTCATGCATCTTCATCACCATTTTCACGTTATAGAAGGTAAAGCATTCCAACATTATCGGAATGAAGCTCAGAAAAAGAAGAAAGATAAAAGGTGGAAGGACTCTTACATTGGAAATTTCAGTTCTAAGTGTAATATTAATGCAACAAACAACATAAAGTGCATGACAAAAAAGGCTATTTCTATTTCAGCTCGTAGTACTAGTCCTTAGCTCCCAAATTTTTAAATCTATTATAGTTTCTCTATCAAGACATCCACAAAGTTAAAACCTTGCCATACTAATACATATATGTGAATACCATCTTCAAGCAACTTTCTCGGTGCCTATATAAGCGGTAGCATGACTAAATTCTACACTCGACACTTGTATTCAGTTTCTTCAATGATAAACTTACAATAAAAGCACCATAGTATATTCATAAGCCGATATTCAAACCACTAGTCTAAAGAAAAACTAAGAAATGATATAAATATTTTCAAAATTGATCTCTTAAGTATCATGCTCGGCGAATCATCCAATGTCTCATTAATTAGGTAATAATATTCGAAACAATAATGGAGATACAGAATGGAACAATGCAATGAATTTAAAACATTTTGGCAAGGTAAAATGAAATCCATTGTCAAGCAGCATTCACTATACGCACAAGTACAGCTGAAGAACCCTTTTTTAAAAGAAATAAATAATAAGGAAAAAGAAAAGAAAAGAAAAGAATAATGGGAATACCTGAACTTAAAAGGCCATCTTCTAGAAACAGAGAAAAAAAAATTATATATATATATATATCAAAAGAAAGAAAAAAGAACTAAATACCAGATAATATACCAGAAACACATGACCATAAATAAAACCCAATAATATTGATACTCTAAATGATCGAAAACCTAATTTCAAGCAACCACCTTTTCGAACTCCAAAACTGCTAGAAATCTCCGATTGCAGACCCTCAGCTTCGTCCACCACAACACCGCCAGCACCACCAAAACCCTCAACCGATCCCATGAGCTTTGCCACCGCCGTCGGCTGAATCACCTTGACAGCTGCTTCCATTCACCGCAGATAACACCACCGCGCAAACCCAGCACACATATTCAACCAAACAATTATCACTAATTTCATCTCAACAATATACACAAAAAAAACCCCCCCAAATTTTCAACAATCTATATCAAAATCCAGCTGGGTTGAAATAATAGTGCTGGGTCGGCTGAAATGACGGAATAGCCACGGGTACGGGGGACGGATTCGAGGGGTAAATCGGGGAAATCGGGTGGCTGCGGCTGAGGAGAGGGAGTCTAGGGCAAAAAATTGAGGGTTGAGAAGGTGAGAGTATTTATACTTTACGGGAAAAGATGAAAACGGGAAAAAATGAAAACGAGTAGACTGGGTTACAAAAACAGGAGGTCACCCAACTTTCAGTGAAAGTTCATTTTAGCCACTTAACTTTTTCCATCCTAAAATCATCGCTAATAACTTGTTTAGGTTGCATTATAATCTTAAAGTCAAAATTAAATATTAATTTTAATTATACATTCGCAGTTATTATCCATTTGTTATCACATATTTTGTGAGACCTATTACTCCTTTTCATTACAATCACATCATTATTTTTTCCACACAAGAGAGTTTCAATTTCGTCACAAATTTAATGTCATTTCCCATGAAGAGTTTAGTAGTCGACTCATTTTGACATTATTTTGCAAGTGGGATGATAATAATGCAATCCTGCACCATTAATACGAAATTCATGGAGTTGAAATGATGTTTTGAGAGCCATTTTTAATTAACATGATGATATAGTCATACCGAGCCTTTACTGCAGCCTATGCTACTGAATTAGTTGCTTTATTTTTTGTACCAACAATTACGAATTGTTTTCCTCTACTTGCTACATCAAAAACCAAATCACGAGTTTTAGATTAGAAACGAACAATTCTAGTAAGATTTGTAATATAAATACATTTACACTTTGCAGAGATATTGCCCTAGCATTCTATCAGTTATGTAAACAAGACACTTCCAATTAGAAATATGTGATTATTACATAGACAAATTATGAGTCTTGGCCTCCGTTTAATTTTCACGTTTAATTTTTTGAAAAAATAAATCTTGGAATAATGATTTTTTTTGGAGAATGTGTTGTTAAAAAGAAAAAAATTGATTTATGTGTAAAATATTTTATTTTATAAATGTGTAATTGAATTTGGGTTTGAAGAAAAAAATTAATTTAATGAAGGTCAAATATGGGATTGTTCTCGTTTTATAGTATACATGTAACAAGGTCCTGATGTCAAATAAAAAGGATGTTTAGGTTTTTAGTGACGGAATTTTTATTAGTGACAAAATTGGCATGAAATTGAATTTTCAGTAATGAATTCGAATTTAAAAATTGATTTAAATGGGAATTTGCTCAAAGTTTGGTGGCCAGCGATGATTTTTGCCCGAGTAGAGTCGTCGGTGGGGGTATATTCCAGTGTGATTGGCTACCGCTATCCCTCTGAATTTTTAGCCCACGTGGATTTTTCCATACTGAGGCAGCTACTTTGATCTGAGGAAGTCTGTGGATGCAGCAATTGAAAATCCACCACGTGTTAAGGTGAGATGTCAATAGAGTAAAGTTTCCTTGAGGTAATGAAAACAGGATGCGGAGTACTTTACTTTACAGATTCTCAGGGCCGTGAATTGACTTTAATACCTGAGATTCTAGAATGCCTTTGGCACACTATCTTTGAATAACGGATAATTTTATGAATTTATCCAATACATGATTAGAAGTAATTACTTTATAAGAGGAAATTACATCAAATGTCAGTTTGCCATCATGTATGTACCAAAATGTCACCTTTTTTAAAAGGTTGCAAGAATGTCAAAATTGGACATTTTTACCCCTTTGCAAAATTTAAATACCATCCATGTCTTGCATTTATAGGGATTTGACTATACTTGGAAATTGTCCAATTTGTCAGAACCAAGTACTCCCAAACCGTCAAAAACAAGGAAAAATGGTTAGTCTACAAAACCTTTCACCTCCTCCAGCCAGAGAACGAGAAAGGCCACCGCTACCAAACTGTGAACCACCCACCACCGACCACCGCTACCAAAACAACCTCCACCGGCCAACCTCACCGCGAACCACCCACCACCGGCCACCGCTACAAACTGTCAAAACAAGGAAAAAAAGGGAGATCTAATTTGAATCTCTAAAACCCTGCAACTCCTCCGGCCAGAGAAAGAGAAAGGTGAAGACAACCTCCACCGGCCAACCTTACCGTGAACCATCCACCACCGGCCACAGCGAGAGACAGAGCAAGTTCAGTAGACCGTAATTACGACTCGAAACGTCATAGTTTGCGGTACAACCGTGAAGGCAGGTAAACAACATACCACCATTTTCTCGTATTTTTTATATTTACATTTTCATTTTCAGCCTGCCGATCGAATTTCTTTCATTTTTGTCAAGGTTTCCGCTTTTGGAATGAAATTAGGTATTTCTAGACTGGATTTAAGATTTTTCTCATGTTATCAATGTAGGTAAAACTTACAGTTTTGATACAATGGACATGATGACATAAATGCGATTAATTGTGTAAACTTGGAACTTTTAGTTATTTGTATTTGTAAATATGGAGTTTCAGATTTGTTCTCTCTTGGAATACGTGAATAGAGCTGAGTTATTTTCAGAATTTTTGGACTCTTAGTTTAGGAAAAAAACGACGGATTAAGTAAGAGTAAAAATCTCTTACCTGTTATTCCGCTTGATTTAATTTTTGTACGTTGATAGTTTGAAACTTAAGCCTATAGGCAAGAAACAGCTATAACCTCAGTGAACTGTTCTGGTTTTATCCATTCCCAATTTATGCTCTTGGCTCTGTCAAGCAAATTGATTATTCTTTACATAGAACGTAGTTGAAGTATTTGGTAGTAATTGAATAATTGCTCACCAACATGATCCATTCCCTCTTGCATCCTGCTAATCCTAAGAGATCTAGGAGGGATGGCAAACCAGCTATTGAAAGACTGCCTATTGACACCTAATTGCATAAAGAACATTTGGATTGGGATAACCGACGTCATCTGCAGGATGCATTGTCCCTTGAGGCTTCATCAGCACATTAATCTAAGGTTGAAACTCAAGCTATTAGCAAAGAATCTAAAAACAAAACTAATGGACACTATGAAGGAACCAAACATTCTTCTGACCCAACTAAAATACCTCGGTCCCAATCATACTTTCAAGTATGTAACTACGAATAAATACTCTTGTAGCATTATAGGAAGTTTTCTTGTATTCTTTTGCATCTACTTGCGCACATATGAGCTGGTGATATGTTTATAAAGTTTTGGATATCAGCTTATTTAGACTTTTCTCCTCCCGCATCATCCACTCTTTTGAAAACTTGATGATTGGATCTTTTTTAGCAAATGACCAGTAGTTTATTTCTGAGGTCTGTTACTTTTTGGATAGTTTAATAATCAATGATTCTAATTGGGTCGTATGTGAAGCCTGCGTATCATAGTGATAAATGAGCAAATGTTGCAATATTCATGGTCAAACAAGAACAGAGGTCCTCTAATCTCACATCCGATGGAATAAATTAAATCCAATCTTTTACCTTAAGTTGGTTTTCAACTGAACGAGTTGAATTATATTTATGGTTAATTATAAAACTTTGTCCAATCTTATAAATAAACCCTTAAAGTCTTCAAAAGTAGTTGAACCATCTAATTTAAACTCAATGGACCTTTGATTCTGCACAATTACATGTGCAATTATCTTTTTGTCAATGCCATTCATTAGCCTTGGCTTTTGGATCCATAGATGGCACATGTTTGTACTACACCCTTGACGTGTTTTAGCGGTTGCGTGACCAGAAATCATTGAGTTTGATAACTTGGATTTTATCATAATGTCTACATTTCCCCTGAATTTCATTTCATTTTTTCTTTCCTTGCCATTTATGGATAATTGTTGGACCTACTTTTTTCCAAATTTTAAGGGATTTCGGAATGTCGTCGGCCGTTCACCCATACATGGCTTGATTGAAATTATTGTAAAATATGATTTCATTCATTTTGAGATTCCGTTTCTAGCTTACTTATTATGTTGCTTCAAAAGAAATTAGATTTTCAATTCGGGGTTTTTAATGTAAATGTCATCTGTTTGTGAATCTTCTACCATCTTGGTATGTGTCACCACCTCGTGTGCAATGGTTTATCTCATATATTATCTACATACGGGTGACTTGTGAACTTGTGTTCTGTCGTTCCCGACAGTTAGCTACTTTCGACGGTTAAAATAGGGATAGGCGAACTGCCGTTCCCGACAGTTAGACTCTGAATTCTCGACAGTTGAGTACATTTGGTTCAAGTAATTTGTCGATCCCGACAGTTAGGCCCAGAAATAATGTGTTCCATTTATTGTTAAATCCTCGTCACACGTCCTTTAACAAATTGTTCATGTTGTATTTGGTAGTAGTTTCATGTCTTTACATAGTTGACGTACATATGTTGATTGCTATTTGTTTGCATTCATGTGTACCATCATACTTATTTGAAGGTAATTTCATGTTGATTGTTCATGTTGATTGCTATAGGTGAAAGGTAATTTCTTTTTCAAATTGTTCATGTTGATTGCTATAGGTGGAAGGTAATTTCTTTGTAATATATGTCCCAGTGTGAAGTTATTGCTCTAAAAACCAGAAGACCCAGTTGATAGGATTGCCATCATACCTATTTGAAGTTGGATTTAGGTCGCCTTTTCCACTCTCGTTGAATATTTCTTTCACCTTTATTTCTATAAATATATGATTCATAATGTGACAACAAGCAATGCATCTAGTATAGTAAGGAGAAATTTGGAGAATTGCTAGACTTCGTTCCTTTGTTTTTCATTTTTGAAAAATAAAAAACTCTATTTTCTTTTACTACCTCTTTGTTTGCTCAAAATATGTTGGTCTTTATGATGATCATTTCTTTTCCACTGATAATTTTGCCCCAAGTTCTTGTGGAAATAATTTTGCCCTATGTTATATGCAATCCTTTTATTTGGAATGTGTTTGAATTTATTACATAATTTTGTCCTATTGAGTACTGATTGAGGTTCTGGAGCTGGGAATTGGAATGTGTTTGAATTTAATTGCGGTCTTCATATGAAATTTTGCTAAAATTTAGCTCACTATATTTGTTTTATGTCGGGTTCTTGAGGCATAGAATGCGTTTTTCTTGATAACATTATACCATAGAATGCCTGAACATAAATAAGAAAAGAATCTGAGGTAGTCTTCACAGCTTCTTAATTATTTCCACAATTTACTGATGCTGTCTCATTTTCTCTGCTGGTGCAGTCTGCAGTGAAGTTGTGACTTGTGAGGCCCCTTGTGTGTGCAGTCTTCATTGCTTTTTCAGGCTTCAGTGCTTCACCGCTTCAGCCTTCAGGCTTCAGCATCAGTGAGGTATGTAACTGTTTAATTCATGTTTTTGAATCACTGAGTAGTCTGAATTGTGGCCTTTAATTGGTGTGTGCAATTTAGTGTACGGTATTGATTTCGAATTGTAATAGATAACGTTATATTACAATTTTCCTAGTTACATATAAATTTTATCCGTACATTCGGTTTAAAAAATTTTTCCCCCCCGTTCCCATCATTCCTGGCTCCGCCCCTGTACCCAGTTCTTTTTTAATGTAAATGCCATCTATTTGTGCGCCTTCTACCATCTTGGTATGTGTCACCACGTCGTAAGAAGTAATTTACCTTATACATTATCTACATGACTGAGTTGTGAACACGTTTTTTGTCGTTCCCGACAGTTCGCCTCAGAATTCTCAACAGTAGAGTAAATTTGGTACAGGTCAATTATCGATCCCGACAGTTAGCCGCAGAATTCTCGACAGATTGCTGCCTTATGAAATAATGTGAAGCACATATGTTCCATTTATTGTTAAATTTTCGTCACTAGTCCTTTTACATATTGTTCATGTTGCATTGGGTAGTAGTTTCATGTCATTATCTAGTTGACGTACATATGTTGAATGCTATTTGTTTGCATCAGTGTGTACCATCTTCGTTACGTATGTATAAGCGTGATTAGCTGACG
>CAIGRF010033281.1:17157-28695 GCA_903798235.1 Fraxinus ornus | reverse complement strand
ATGTTGTGTAAGGTGTTATTATTACAGCTATACTTATGTGGCCACCTATGTAGTCTGACTCGAAGGTTAAAAGTTTTGTCCAATAACAATCAAATGTTTGTCCAAGTGGGAGAATGTTAGAATAATTCTATTATGTGGGCTCCCCTTTGATTGCGAATTTTACGAGTTAGATGTATGATTTGCAATTATATTAGGCCCAATATGTTCACTTAGGCCGTTGTAGACCTTACATGCTTTATTATTGTAATGTGGTAATTTTATGTAGGTCGGAATTATGTAAACCCTAATTAGGGTTAGAGTCGGCAATGAGCCGACTTTATAATTTCATATATAATGGCTAGGTCGTCTCTCCTCTCCATATCGTTGATTGACTTGCCCCATTGATGGTTGATTATCTTGAGGAGCAAGGAGATGAAAATCTAGCTGGTAATATTCATACATAACAATGTCTTCCGCATGTATGAATTTCGAACTATCAATTAATGTATGTGATTCTTATTCTTAGCATGATCATTGTAATATTACAACAATCAAAACTACTAATCTATCAAGTTTTAAAGATGTAGTCTGAGAAGGGATAGAATAAACTAAACTGTAGATGATTTGAAGGTACCAATGGGACATATTTTCTTAAGGCTCTCTTGGTTGATGATGATGTAGATAGGTTGGGTGTTAATAGCAGTAAAGAGGTGGTAGTATCTACTAATGAAGGCAGTGGCCAATGGAGAAAGGGGTTTTATAGCGGGTACAACTTTGGGGTTGTTTATTGTTAAGGCATCTATGTTGGTTATATAGGTTCCTGGCATTAGACTGTTGGCCGATCGGGGATTGGTTTAGGATATTAAGAGGATAATTGGTAGTTGTGAACGACGGTGTATTTAGTATTGGTAGTGATTGGGCTTTGTAGCGCATCTAGCAATAGTCGACGACAATGGACGAAGGGGATGAAGTTGATTGCAATGGCTTCTGTTTGTATCTTTGTGGAGTTTAGGTTCAGTTAGTTTGGACTGAAGATGTTAAAAGTGCAGGGCAATGGTGTCGTTGCTGGGTTGGAAGGGATGGCAAGGTTGGTGGGTTCGTGAGCGTGTCTTGGGGTGGTCGATGGTGGGGAAGGGGAAGGAGACAAGTGATGGGAAAGGAAAGAGAAAAATGGTTTTGGGTCGAGTAAGGTTACAATTTAATTAGGATTTCAAAATAGGGTTTTATATATCTGTTTATATATGATTAATTTCGTCTCCTGTTTGGTGAAAATTAAAATCAAGTTTTTAGTAAATTGTCATAAAAATTGATGAAATGCGTGATTGAAAAGTTGTAGGTTTTATAAAATATGTGGTTAAGGTGACTTTNTTGAAAAGTTGTAGGTTTTATAAAATATGTGGTTAAGGTGACTTTGATTTAGATTAAAATCTAAATTTTAATTTTTACCAAACATGGGCTTAGATAATGTTCTAGTTCAGTAGAAGTCTTATGATTTGATATTCTTTTCAGTTTTCTTTGCTCTATAAATAAATGGTTTATTCATTGTAATATTCAACCTTTAATTATATGAATACATTAATATCTTTTTTTGTTTCCAATTCTTTTCTTCTTCACGCTCCTTTCTTTTCTTAATCTTCAATTGTTCGCTGTCAAATATATGCTCCTGGGTTAGATAATATCTTTATCCTTGCTTTCTATGTTAAAGATATTGGGAATAATGATTCGTGGACATGGTTCCAAAGGCGACCCATGGAGGCATACCGAGAGAGTGAGGATATATGTACTGTATTGGACTGGCATCCAAGCATTGAGAATGCAGTTTAAATAGTATGCTTAAGTGTAGTTCACGACTTTTGTACACACCATCTATTGAGAAACTGAAGATGGTATATGATGTAGGTAACAAAAGTATAACACGGTCAGTAAAGCGTACTCAAGAGCTGAGCTCGAGTACCACATAAAGCATCTAGATCAAACTAACATTAGGAAAGACCTTGTGAGTTCAAATAAATATTTACTCAAATGATTTTTGTCTCTTCTTAATGGATGCGACTACTATTTAATTCATTAACTTATAGTTTCTATTAACATTTGTTTTCGAAAAAGATTTGATATAACAAGTGGTCCAAAGTACATAAAATAGAATTTTTTTATGCTACTAAGAAATAGATTAAGGGAACAATATATGGCTACTACGCTATAAGAATCACATTTCACAACTAACAAACTTCCTAAAAGCTTTCATAAATCAGGTGGTAAATCAAATTATTAACTATATAATTATAATATAATATACACTAAATTTGGAGTAAATATGTTGTGCTACATTATTTTCTACAAATCATTTTTTCTACCATATTCAAAAGATATTTCCCGTTTTCCTCTCACAATCAAACACTGTTTCTCCCTCTACACTTCCAGCTCCAGAAAACTCTTCAAAATCATTGCAATTTCAACATTAATCCTCGATTTCAACCAAAATCAATTAATAAAGTCACAATCCCGTCGACCTACTTCTGATATTCAATGTTCTGGAGAAGTTGAAGCTCGTCTATAGAGTAATTGGATTTTTCCAAAGCAAAAATAAAAATTATGCAATCTAATTTAGAAGGTAAGCATATAATAAGGTTCTCATAAGCTTATGATTTTGCAGACATTGATGTTTTCAAATCGAATGAAAACTTTTTCTAACCATAATCATAATATGTTGCATTTTACCCAATATGTGATGTGTGTTTTCTTATTAACTATTGATAGTATATATTTTTTTATTATCAATTTGTAGTTCTGAACATACTGATATGTGACCATTGTGTATTGTCAATATGACTATTTGTGATTGTGGCTATGCTTCATTTACATTGATACATGTTACTGTTAGCTGTGACTATTGAATTGAATAGTTTGTGACCTATCTATTAAATGTCGTGGCACTCCTTACATGAAATTAGTTTAATTCGTGACCAATGTCATTGCATTGAAATTGACTCTTTGTGACCTTACATGTGCTGACTATATGTAAATTCGTCTACATTAAATGTGAATTTCTGTAGCCTGTATTAATCTATCAGTGACTTCTTTATCCTAATCTGTGACCAGTGCCCTTGCATTGAATTGACTCTATGTAACCTTACACGTGTTGAATGTATGTCAATATGTCCACATTAAATGTGAATATGTGGCTTGAATTGATCTATGTGTGACTTATTTTTTAGTATGTTATACTATTGTATTTAAATGCAAAATTATGCATCTTTTTTTTAGTTATTTGTGACTAACCGTAACTTGGTATCTCCACATTGCCCGTCTTTATTACATATGAATGTTTCCTGATTTTAATGAATTAAATGTGAAATGCTATTATTCGTGTGTGATAAGGATGACAATTTTTCACGTTTGCTTGTTGTACAGAGGTCACACGTCACTTATCTAAGTGAACAATATATGCAAGTATGATGAACTGGTTGAGCTTGTTATTTCAGAATTTGGGTTTAATCATGCAAAAGTAGTTGTGTGTATTGTTTGGATTATATGAGTTGACATATTTATGCACTGAGCTCAGATTACATTTCATGATGTCACATGTGTTTTCGAAAAGGGTTGTGTAACCAAACATTGATTATGACTCTGTTTGTGATGATTGTGACTGTTTGTGACCTAGTTCTAGCACAAAATGGTGATAATAAGCTATAGATTTTTTGTTTGACTATGGTTGTCTGTAATCGACTATGAATAAATTTTAATTTAATTGACTTGCTGTGTGTTCAACCTAACTCTGAATGTCCTATTCGACTAGATGTGATCAAGTCTGTGTTTACTATGACAAATGTGTAACTCCTACCTGTTAAGCAAGTGTGACCATTTGTGACCTATTGGTATGTAATAAGTTAAACAGCTGTTGTTATTTGTGACTTGCCATTATGTAACATGCTAACCGTATGTGACCAGTTGTAACTTCTTTAGACACACATAAATATAAACTTTCACCACTATAAAGATCATTACCTAGATGATACAAACAAAACCATTCACAGAATCACATTCACATAAATGTAATAAAAATATTCATCCATTGTACAAATTACTCGATAAAAACAAAGTCGCATTCAATTTCAAAACATATTACAAAGATAAAGATAACATCTATCGACTCCGTAAAAACATCTATTTGTCTAATTTTGAACAGCCATAACCTAATCCATCATAAAACAATTCCATCAACATTAGTTCAGTAGCCTGACTTCAATTTTCGCTTCCAACTTGCCTTATTTGTCTATTTTTGATTAGAAACGCTACAATTCCAAGCCTAGCAATCCCTGCATCAAATGACATGGGCATTTTGGCAAGAGTATTGTGCAACAAATACTATGCATAGTTTATGACAAAAACACCGCAATCATGCATGTAATATTTAAAGTATACGAACTATAAGTAACTACAAAATATTGATGAAAAATGACAGCTTGTAATGCCATAATGAAACTTGCTCATTTTGTTGTTGTGGTAAACCACTGAAAATGTTAATTAGCAGCTCCCTGGATATGCCACCCTTGTCATCACTAGTTTCCATCCACAATCCGATCGCTTTCAACAGATATGTAAGAGTCTTCACAAGCTTTAATACCCCTTCATGGACCTTATCACCATGTTACAAATTCTCCAAAATCATAACATAAAACAGTAGGTAGGTCACAAAACGTATTTCAGCCACAAACAATCCAACACACTTTACAAAATATATTCAGTTCACATAAATGGTTGTCGATCAAATAGTATACAACACAAGTCCCAAGCTCTTCAAATTACAAAATACCCAGAACATGTCACAAAATGATATTTGGGTCACAAAATACCCAAATCGGGTCACAAATTAATAAAAAATAGGTCACAAACTTCACAAATCAAGTCACAAAATTAGATTTCACTTTCTTCATGGGTTTCATCAAAATGTCGACATTTTCAATTTCTTTGGTGAAGAAGAATCTTCGACAATTTTCTTCATCTTTTCCTTTTCCTTTATTTTTCTCTTTTATCTTCACCTCAACACTACGAGTTCTAACCATTTTAAGTACTACTAAGGTTGAAGCTAAAATGTAATACATCTATTTCACGATGAAGCTTTGGTGATAATGGCGGCGATTGGGAGTTGTATGAAGGAGTATTATGTTGTTATCTAAGCGTTTAGTTTGAAGATCAGGTATTGAAGAAATAGTAGAAGCTTCATGAATAGTAGAGAGAGATGTGGTGTTTGTGTATGGTAGAGGAGAGAAAGACCTGGTTTTAATGGAGTTGATGAGAGAGATTTATGTGTAACTATATATATGAAGATAAAATTAAACATATCTAATTAGATCCCCTAATAAATGGTTACCCTAATAAATTTGATTGAATTCATTTAAAAAATCGTGATTACCACCATATTATTGAATTTTAAACTTCACCCCATTGTGTTTGAATTGTAAACTTTGAAAACTTTAGAATGTAGATGAAGGGTTTTGGGTTCCATAGATTAATATGACTGGTTCAGTGTGCGGATAGAGATATGGGCTCTACAAACAAAAAGTCTCTTAAATATTTATTTCGGCGCAATAAATCCAAAACATCCATCAACTTCACTAACCAATAAAACCGACGGCCTCGCAAACTCCGTTGAAAGGACGCCGTTACTTAAACCACCGCTCGCCTCAACTTCCTCCGCCATTTCAACTTCAGAGACAAGCATAAACTTCCAAATATGATCTCAGTATCCACGTCAAAACTCCTCCCTCTCTCTCTTCTGCCGTCCGCCACCGTCGCCTCTCACAACAGGCCGTGCCTCCCCTTATGCTGGTCCGGACGGAAACTAACCACTCTATCCAGATTCCTGGGTCTGCCGAAGAGCATTATCTGTTCCTCCAGCTCAACTTTAACTGATAATTCTGTATCCGTAAGACCCCTTATCCACTGTTTCGTATTATCTACCTCTGTAATTTTATAGTCCGAATGGTTTTTAATTGAATTTAAATTCTGTCGGTCAGCCGAGAAATGGAGTGTACACAGTCGGTGATTTCATGACAAAAAAAGAAGATTTACATGTTGTGAAGCCCACCACAACTGTGGATGAAGGTATTTGTGCTCAAGTTCAACTTTACAAGATTGTTTTGAACACTAATTGTTTGTAATTTTTTTTTCTATGCCGAATAGCCTTGGAAATGCTTGTGGAAAACAGAATAACTGGTTTTCCAGTGATTGATGATAACTGGAAGTTGGTAAGTTTGCTTTCTTTTTTCTTCTTTCAGTGTATGGTTGGTCGAGAACCGAACAGTATAATAAAAAGATTTTAGCTTTATTTCTCTTAATACTCTGTGAGTCTATCATGAACCCCTGTAGCGTCTCACGTAGGTGTATTAAGAATTGTAGCTTTATCTGGACCGCAATTCCTGACAGTGTCGTCGAGTTCTATCTAGTCTGAGTAGTGCTATTTGTAAGCAGTGCTTACCCATCCCAACTTTATATGCTCATGGGTAAGAGACTTACAAATAGAATTATTTGTTTAATCCTACCAAATACAACACTAAAGTAACCCCTTTTAAGCATGAAGTATGGCATCCTGGTTACTGTACTATTAATGGTTGCTGTCCTTTTATGTTATTGACAGTGTAATTTCATTGTTTGTTGATTTTTGCTTCGAATGGAGGAGGAGTTCTTATTTCTAAAACTAGACTTTTTGCTTGATGTTTTGTGGTAACTTGAATATGAGTGCCTCGGTCAGATTTATGACCGTACAATTTAGATAAACCCGTGGCATTTGAACACTAGAGTTAGTATAAAATTGCTTATGCAAATGGATGAAATCCTTTATGCAAAGAGAATTTGTGTCATTTGAACTCCATAAATAAATTAGGTTAGTCAAAAAAAAAAAAAAAATCATAATTTGACCACTAAACTTATCAGAATCTTCGGGCACCATGATTGTCCACACTGCTTCAGGCGAAACTGCAAACCAGAAACATAAAAGTGTTATTTTTCCTTTTTTTTTGGGCATGGAGACCTCTTTTTTCATTATAAACTACTCTTTTTACCAAGCAAAAAGAGTATGTTTGTAATGGAATGAACCTACTGCTTCTAAGGTCAACTTTTTTTTAGATTTTGAAATCATTTTGAATGATTCAACTATGTGATTTGACAATTACTGAGCAATTCTTTTATGTTTCTTTAGCATTTTGAGCTTGTTTGTTCTACAGGTTGGTCTTGTGTCAGACTATGACTTATTAGCTCTGGATTCCATCTCAGGTTGTGTTTATTTTTATTCACGGATATCTGTTTGGTGCACATTATTTCCAAAACAATGCATTTTTTTGGTTGATGTGACGTGGAATATGTGGTTGGAAAAAAATGAAAAGTTATTGATGTGATGGAAAATATTATTTTATTGAAGAATGTGTAGTTGAAAATGAGTAGAAGAATGAGAATAAAAAAAAATAATGTGGATCAAACAGGTGCTTCTGTTTCTCCATTTTCATCCGTTTTAGATTTCCATCCTTTGTTTTAAGATTTTGTTGAATTAAATTTGTTTGAATTTCTTGCCCCTTTGAGTCAACTTGTTATTGCTGAAAATTGTGGCTCACAAATGTAGGATATGACTTAATACCAATTGCTCCATATTTGCTTAAATGTGACTGCTTTAATGATACCGTAGAACTAATATTCTGTGCCTCGTATCAATCCCTTCTTGAAAAAAATATTATCTTCCATTTTATGTCATAGAATGTATAAGTATCGTGTCTGTCGTTGTCAATTTTTGTTACTGTTTTGAATAAAATATGGTCTACGTACCTGGAACTAACTCATAGAGCTGAATTTGCAGCCCGAATTTTCATAATAGGGTTAGCCTTTCTGCCACTAATTGATCATGTACTATGATAGTCTATGATGCATCGACACGGATACATGTCGGACACATTGACACGCAATTTTTAAAAAAAGTATCGATACAACACGTAGTTAATATGTTGATTAAATTCTTTAAAATTCTTCATTTATATAGTATAAATTTAATTTTATACTTGTTATTAATTATTCTTGTTGAAATATTTTAAATATGACTACCTATTTATTACTTGCTAATAATTTTGAATTAACAATATATAATATTTCTAAGATAAAAAGAAAAATGATTACGATAGAGTGTCTTTTTCTTGTTGAAATATTTTAAATATGAGTACCTATGAGTTACAAATATATAATATATCTTATAAAAAAAAAAAAAACGAGTACATTAGAGTGTCTGAGGAGTATCGGTATCCGAAACGTGTCCGACCCAAACACATTACCCTAGTTGAATTGTCCGTGCAACATAGATGATGGTTGTTTCCCGGGGAACTTTCTTGGGAGAGTATATATAGTGAATAAATTGTGATCAAGATTAAGGTGCACAAAATTATGCAACATCTGGAACATATATTTCTTCTCATAAAACGGTTTCTCCTGTCATTGTACTCATCTATGAACTTTAAAGATTCCATTTAAATTCATTTTCCTAATATATAGGAACTATCAGTTACTAATATGAAATGAAATGTTCCCATGTTGTCATCAGGTTCTGGAAGAACCGATACGAACATGTTTCCTGAAGTTGACAGCACTTGGAAAGTATGTAAGCGGTCTATTCTTGCAGCATTTATACTATTAGAGATGCAAATTATATCATTTCTTTCTTCTTCCTTTTATGTTGCTCACATTTAGAAAAAATTAATTTGTTAAAAGTGGCTGAACTGTTAATTTAAATTTCTAAAGGGTGTAAACCAAGTAGTAAGAATACAGAATACCACTGACAGGATTGCAGTTCAGCCACTTCTCCACTACCTCGGCAAAATTTTGATGATTTCATTTACAAATTGGATATTGTAAACATCTACGATCCAATTTGAGGGACAGTGTAGAAATCACGAAAATTATGGGATGATTGTGATTTATATTGTACTTTACTAGTCCATCTTTAGTTAAGAAAATTTTTCTTTTCCCTTTTTAGGAGATTATGTTTTCTATTTGGTTCCTTCTTGTTGTATTATATGTAGAGTAACTTGGAGAAGTAAGAAACATTATGTAGTGGCCAAAAACAGTGCGGAAGCTGAGTTTAGAGCTATTGCACAAGGGATATACGAAGGTTTGTGATTAAAGAAACTCTTGGAAGAACTACAAGTTACACTAAATTTCCAACAAACTCTGTTGCGATAACAAAGTAGCTATCAACATCTCTTTTAATCCTGTTCCACATGATCGAACCAAGCATGACTTGTGTCCCTACATCATAGCAAACTGTAGATATCTTCACCAAATGACTACCTGGACAAAATTTTGATGATTTCATCTCCAAGTTGGATATGGTAAACATCTATGATCCAACTTGAGGGAGAATATAGAAATCTTGAAAATTATGGGATGATTGTGATTTATATTGTGTACCTTATTGGACCATCTTTAGTTAAGAAAAAATTTCTTTTCCTTTTTCAGGAGATTGTCTTTTCAATTTTTTTTCCTTCTTGTTTTATTATAAGTAGAGGTCCATATGTTTGTACAAATCATTAATCAATACAAAAATTCAATTCTGATTTCACTCCTCCCTATGTAAAGCACAATCATTGACCATTCTATGAATGTAGGTTAGATTCCAAAATACTAAGATCTTATTTTGCTAATACTCTATGGTATAGTTGCCTTAGAACATCTCTAACGCAATAGTAGATTGCTTAAAAAATTGTGCTACATAAGCAAAAAATAGACATTGTTTAAAAAATCCATCTCCAATGCAAGCTGAAAGGGATTCTGTCAAGTTGAATACACAATGTCTAGTGTTCCGTCTAGATTCAGAAATACTCATTGAGGGACAAAATACTCACGATTAAACTTTAATAGATTGGAGAAAATTGAACATGCTGCTGGACTGCGAATCTGTTATATTGCATATAAAAAAGGACCTTGTCATTTATCTAATGATACTGTCTGTATGCTTGTTGGCCTGTATGTGTTGTTGATGACAGAAGATGTGTTTATATGATGTTCTGATCATGAATAAACTTCCAGACATTCAATGAAGTGCAAAATTTGCTTAGCAAAACCAATGGGAAAATGGTTGGTGATTTGATGACGCCAGCTCCAGCAGTTGTTCGTGAATCCACCAATCTTGAGGATGCTGCAAGGTTCTGCACCTTTTACTTGATTTTGGCATACCATTGCATTTTTTTTCCGTCCATGCTTAATAAAGTAGGACTACAAAATTGAAAATGTGTTTTGTTACTCGTCAGTATACTACTTGAGACAAAATATCGCCGCCTTCCTGTTGTGGATGGTGATGGTAAGCTGGTAAGAACCTGCTTCATTACTATTATATTAGCATCTTTGCCGGGATAATGTTTTTAACTTTTGTCCTGATTAGCCAATTGTTTTGATTATTCAGGTTGGAATTATTACAAGAGGAAATGTTGTAAGAGCTGCATTGCAAATTAAATGGTCAACTGAAAGAGTTTGACATTCGAAATTTCTACTACCAAGGTATCATTTTTCAAAAATATTGTAAACATATGTCATCTAGGTTGCAGGAGAATAAATGTAGACAATTTTGGCTTGCTTTAAACACTGGGAGTTAAATTTGATGTATCATATTTGCTAAAATGCTGAAAGTCCCCATATGGGGTGAAGTTTGAATCTAGTGATCAGAAAAAATCTAGTTTCTAATGAGGAAGGAGAAAATCACAATTAGCAGTAGGAATATATCAAAAAGATTCAAGAAGATATGTTGGGAGATATGGATGCTATGGTTCCATATTGACTTCCTACTGTCTGTTTGCCTGGTACCTAGTACTAGATAGATTTGGACAGTGTTAAAGGACGAAAAGAAACCAAAGTTTTATTCATTGTAATTTGTAATGTACTCTAGTGTACCAAACATGCCTGTGTGTTTTTCGTGTATCAAGTTCTGGCATTTTCTTATGTTTTTCTGTTTATCCAGATCTCAGGCCCATCTTTTAGCTAATACGAGTTTAACAGGCCAACCTGTACTTACTGCCAAATTTATTAGAACAAAAAATATGAAGTGAAATACTGATCAAACATACATCTAGCTAATTGAGTGCATCTGACTTGTGGAATGAAGCTATGGAAACTAAATCACTAAGAGTGTGTTTGATTGGCATGAAAAATACATTCTAGAAAAGAAATATTTTCCTTATTTTGAGGAAACAAAAACCTATTTCCCCTAAAGAAAATGTTTTCCTTAAAAACAAGGAAAATTAAACATATTTTTAAAAAATTGGAAAATATTTACCATGGAAAAAAATAGCAATCAAACACTTTAAAGTAGAAATTTGGGTGGAAAATTGACATTTTTCGTGGAAAATAAATGCAATCAAACACACCCTAATTGATTACAAAGAAATTAAAGGCCTGTTTGGTTGGATTTTTCAATTCTACAGTAAATTAATTCTCATTTTTCAACCACACATTCTTCAATAAAATAATATTTTACATCACATCAATACTTTTTTCTTCTTTTTCAACCACACATTTCCCATCATATCACTA
>CAIGRF010033193.1:58196-68597 GCA_903798235.1 Fraxinus ornus | reverse complement strand
GAAAATTTTGTTTGTTTCTATGTTTATTGTCTCTGGCTCATTATTCTACATCACAGACAACCCTGTGATAACAATTATCTCTCTATTGGCAAGCAAAAGTATTGCAGTGTAAATTACATTGTAGAATTGTCAACAAATCATGATATCGGTGTGTTTTGTAGGCTGAACAAGAAACTGATGAGGTTTATGCACAAATTACTCTGATGCCAGAAGTAGAAGTAAGAAATAAGTCTAGCTTCTTTTTTATTGGAAAAATTGTTGTATTTGCTTGCTTTCATAATTTTTAGGGATAAAGCGTTCAATTTTTTAATATGCATAATCGATGAAAGTTTGTGTTACTACTGGGTGAAACTATTTGTAGCAAACCGAGCCAAAAAGTCTAGATCGTTGTCCTCCGGAGCCTCCTAGGCCTACGGTTCACTCGTTCTGCAAGGTTTTGACAGCTTCCGATACAAGTACTCACGGTGGATTTTCTGTCCTCCGTAAGCATGCGAATGAATGCCTTCCGCCCTTGGTAATAATTCCTCTTTTGAGGGGTTCGTCAGTTCTGTTTTTGTTTTTGAATTTCTTTTCCATATTTCTAGTTGGCATAGATTATCATAACTGATCTTTAGTTTGTTTTGACCATATATGTTCTTGGATCAGGATATGACCCTGCAGACACCGAGCCAGGAACTTGTGGCAAAGGATCTGCATGGGATTGAATGGCACTTTAAGCATATATATAGAGGTGATCTTTATTTCTACCTTCCTAATGAGCTCCTTTTGATTTAGCTGAGACTAACGGGTATGAGATTGTTTGGCTGAGCTTAAATAAGTAAAATTTAGTTTTATGTTTCCAAAGATGGTCGGATAACTAACCCTGAGGGGTTGCTCAATTGGTCAGGCCTTGGGTTTGCTCCCCAATGGTCACCAGTTCGAGTCCCCTCAGACCACTGAGGTGAGTATCGGCTGTAAACTTCAGGGCCCCGTGGAAATAGTCGAGGTACGCGCAAGCTGGTCTGGACATCCACGGTTATCAAAANAGTTATATTGATAGTAACATTTACCTTATTGTCTAAATAATTAACTTATTTACTTATACGTAACAATTTAAGCTAAGCCAATCATGCTCGTCTCATTACGTATTACTTGACCATGAAAGTCACTAATACTGATCAAATATATAGGCATGTAGTGAGTTGAGTATGTTGATGTCAAATTCTCAATTTCATGGAAGGAAATTCATGTATATATCATCCAATATTCTAACAGGCAAACCAAGTAGGCACTTGCTTACAACGGGATGGAGTACATTCGTCACTTCTAAGAGATTAGTTGCTGGGGATTCTTTTGTATTTTTGAGGTACAAATTCAAATTTACACACTCCAGTGATTATAATTTGCAACTGACGATGACATGTTGGATTTCATTTTTCTTATGTATTGTTATTGTCTTATCAAAACTCTGATTATAGGGGAGCAAATGGGGAGTTATATGTTGGAGTTAGACATCATGTTTGTCAACAGAGCTCCATGCCATCCTCCGTGATTTCAAGTCAGAGCATGCACCTTGGAGTGCTTGCAACTGCATCTCACGCTGTTGCAACCAAGACCCTCTTTGTTGTTTATTACAAACCGAGGTCCGAAATTCTTCGCTCTTTTGTACACTGAGAATGGTGTCTGAATATGGAAATTCTTCTTTAAATAATGTGCATATCTACTTAAACATGTTGTCTGTGGTAAAACTTTCAGAGCAAGTCAGTTCATCGTAGGGCTGAACAAATATCTCGAAGCTCTAAACCATAGTTTCGGAGTTGGCATGAGATTCAAGATGCGTTTTGAGGTCGATGATTCTCCAGAGAAAAGGTTGCCACTTGCCACATATTCACAAATCAGTCTCATTGCAAGTAGCATCAAATTGCTCCAATTAATCCTTTTCTTTTTCCCGAGTAATCAGGTTCTCAGGTACAATAACAGGAGTTGAAGATATTTCTCCTCACTGGAAAGATTCGAAATGGCGATCACTGAAGGTTAGTGTTTTTGCTGGTGTCTTTTTGATCAAATTAGCATAGAGAAATACTGAGCTTCTATGCTGTTCTCCTCGTGTTTTCAGGTTCAGTGGGATGAACCTGCATCCATTCCAAGACCTGAAAGGGTTTCTCCATGGGAGATAGAACCGTTTGTGGCGTCAGTTCCCACGAGCCTGGTTCAGCCACTGGCAGCGAAAAATAAAAGGTCACGATTGCATGTTGAAGTCCCAGTTCCTGGTTCGATCACCTTGCACATCCTTTTTTCCTAACTTTTTAGTGTTTCTATGCATTATGGCTTCAGTTCATTTTGTTGCTATTTCCTGTGGTAGAAACTCCGAGCTCAACTGCATCAGCTGTCTGGAATCCATCCCATGACTCACATAAAGTAATGGATGTTCTTGAAGAAAAAAGGAGTGAACAAATGGATGCTAGTGCCACTCTCATCAAAAACAGAACCGACGACACTTTCGGAACTATTGTAGAGAGAGACTGGCTATCTTTTCCTCCTATAAATTCTTCTCTGAATAAGTTTTCTGAAGAAACAGAAGAGAGCAAAAGTGCCTCAGCTTGGTCTATTTTTTCAAACCATTCAACCCCAAATTCCAGAAAACAGAGTAATACTCTCATATCTTGCCTGAATGATGGGAGGAAATTAGATACTTCTGCTACTTGCCGATTATTTGGTATTGACTTGAAAAGACCTTCAATGCTCGAGAAATGTTTTTTGAAATTAGTTGATATACCAAATGATGTTTCTGAAGGATGCATCCCAAATCAACCGCAGTACTTACAAGTACCAATAAAGGAGGTTCGTAGCAGCAGACAGAATCACTCCACTAGAAGTTGTACTAAGGTATAGTCACATTTTCTACTTTCGAAATTGAACATTAACTGAATTAAAAGAGTAATTAAAAATAAATAAGTGTTCATTTGGTATGGAAATACTTTGAGAAGGTTCAAATGCAAGGAGTTGCTGTGGGTCGTGCTGTGGACTTAACTGTGTTAAAGGGGTACGATGAGCTTTTAAGCGAACTTGAAGGGATGTTTGAAATAAAAGGAGAGCTTCAGCATCGACATAAATGGGAAATTGTTTTTACCGATGACGAAGGAGATATGATGCTCATGCGCGACTATCCATGGCTGTATGTATTATTTGTATTTTTCATCTAGAAATATTATTCAACTTCAACAGTGGATGATCCTTCTTTATATGAGCACGTTTGCTATACTATCATTTTCTTGCAGAGAATTCTGTGACAAGGTGCAGAGGATTTTCATCTATTCTAGCCAAGAAGTGAAGAAAATGAGAGCAAGAAGCAAGCTTCCGCTATCTTCAACAGACAACGAAAGAGGAGGCTTTAACTTGGAAGTCGGTGGAGATTAAAGTTAACTTCACATTTTCTTGTTCATTCCTGCTCCTTTTAATTTGTTTCTTCGATGGTGATCGTGTCATTTTGTGCCGTGGTAGAGGTATTTTGAGGAAATATCTTGTTTGTTTCTTTGATTTTCCTGACTCTGGGTCATCAAGGATGGCTATAGATGAATGTAGCGATCAGGTTAACGATCAAGAAGACTAGCAGTTTGCCACTAGAAATTTTACGAGTAAAGCTAGACTCTATGACGGTACCAATCAAGGGGTGGGTTTAGATTGGAAGGTGTTTCTGGTGAATTTGGTTAAATTTCTTTCTTGCCTGTATATGTGAATATAAATTCTTGACATCTGGTTTGAAAATTGCCAGCTTCTTTTGTAAATGTGTACTTCTAATTCAAGGAATTTCTTTTCCTTCCTATCATGAACTTGACCGTCTTTATACCTCTAGATTCAAAATTACTGATTTATGCAAAATGATAACCTCGCATTTCATATTGGGTTTTACCCACACTTAATCGTATATATTGCATCGTTTATCTACACGTAAGTGTGTATGCACATGCGCACGAAACTGCTCAAGTATTTTGTACGTTCACCTGACTAATTTCTACAGCATGAATCAGTTAAATAATCGTTATTCGCCTATTTTCAGCCTCCCTAAGTAGATATGATTCACTGAAATTGCTAGCTCTATCAGCAAAAAGCTTCATTCTTCTTCATTAAGTCAATAAAGTACTCTAATTTGTTACTCTGAGCTTGCATTTGCTTCATGTATGGAAGACTCCCGGGATCTTTTTCCTCCAGTACTAGATTTGCGGGAGTTTGTGGAGGATAATTGTCGAGGATAAACTCAATATCATCCCCTGTGATCTCTTCCCGATTGAGAAGAACCTGCAAGCCAAACGAGAGGAATATTAGTGTCCTCGGCACTCGTGCATACCCAGGCTAATAACTGAACACGAGTGTATAGTAACTTGATGGATCCAAACATGTTTACATTGAGGACAATTGTCATTTTCAGACAACTCAAAGCTTTTTGATGAGAAAATAGAGAAATGAGAAACTAGATTGGTGTATTCGAGCAGACCTGAATAGTTTTACACAGAGCAGCACTATGCATTCTCAGCATAGCAACTGTCTTTCCATACTTATCGAGAGTCAACTTTTCTGTCCTCCAGCGAGTTTCATTGTCCAAACTAAAGTTTAACGGAGGCGCACTCAAATTACTGTAATCATAAAGAGATCTTTCAAAGTTGTACATAGTAACAATCTCATGAGCAAGCCGAGATGCATCCGCATGGTACTCAATTGATGCATTTGAAATATTGCGGCCAAAAATGACCTCTTCAGCAGCCCTGCCTCCAAGTTTCACCTTCATAAATGAAAAAAACACAATTATGGAGAATGAAGACCGAGTAAAAGGAAAGAGAACTTGTGAAATCGAAGTTCACACCTGAAGACGGTGCAACATTTGAGGCCGGCTTTCAAAGAGGTTAGAGTCTTCATCAAGACTATGAAATAAAACGCGAGACTTTGTCTGCATGTAAAATCTTCCATCAAGAAGGGAGTGTGATATTACTTGGGAAAATAGCAGCATTCATCCTTAACCTATAACCTGATTAGCAAGTTGTTCTTCAAACTTTTGTTTTAGTTGTACAATTAGTCTCCAGTCCACAAAAACTGTCCAAATCTCCGTTAAATCATCATGTGGCCCTCATGAACTATGCTTCGGAAACAAAATCTAGTTTCATAACGACACTCAGGGAAACTTGATGATAATGGAGATTTGGATGGTTTTTGTCCTTGAGAATGAAAGATCGATGACCAACTTGCTACTTAAGGTCAGGAACAACGGTACAATATTTCTAACAAAAATAACGTGGAAAATAAATTAATTTAAAGAAAATAATTAAATCAAGAAACGTTAAAGTCGGAAAACCTTTCCACGAGGAATAATAGATGTGCGATCACAACGTGCAACTTTAGCATTCTCTAAACGCCTTAGCAGATGAGCCGTCAAAGCAACCCCCACTTCTGTAGCAGCTCGTCGAGTTTGGCCTTGTTCACCCAAATTCATTCCAACACGCTTTGGCCCAATTCTAAGACGGTCAACTGCATCGTCCATATCTTCCGTCAAAATTGTGTTGTGCTTTTCCTCCCCCTCGATATGCTTTTTCCTCCCCGCAATTAGAGCGGCCTCTTTAAGTAGTTGTGCCAGCTTTGCACCCGACCATCCTGATGCAGACCTCATTTAACAATTCCACAAAGAAGTAACAGCTTAAGAATATAAACTTTCACTTTAACAACATTTAAAATGAAAACATGTACCTTGCAAATTATTGGCATATCTAGACAAATCAACAGTATCTGATAATTTCACTTTACGGGCATGAACTTTTAGGATTTCCAGTCTTCCTTTTGCATTTGGAGGTTTAACTTTTATCTAAATGATAAACAAAAACAATGATTGGACAAATCATGTTCAAGAAGACAGATGCATAAATAAGGCATTTACCTTACGATCAAACCGACCCGGACGAAGAAGTGCAGGATCCAACAAATCCATTCTGTTGGTGGCACCCAAAAATATAACACCTTTGCTCGTATCAAATCCATCTAGTTGCACCAGCAGCTGGTTCAATGTAGTTTCCCTTTCTTGAGTTTGTGCATTGTTTATGTGGTCCTTCGATTCACGGGATATTCCTTCCCGCCTATATCAACAAAAATTAAATTACAATTTCAAACCATTTGCATTCTCTGTTGCAGATTCATGAAAACAGATCGTACGAGTCAAGGATTTGACTAGTGACTGTTTGCAAATATGCCAATTTTATATCTCAATTCCCACTATATCAAGCAAGAACTTCATATGAAAATGGTCATCAATACTATTTATGTTACAATTTTTGTTTTAAAATATATTAACAGCACGTGCTTATATGTGCAGTAAACTTGTTCAACAAACCCATTGAATAGTCCATACCTTGCACCCAGAGCATCAATTTCATCAATAAAAATGACTGATGGTTTATTTACCTGAAAAAAAATAAAAAAATGAATATCATTACATATAAAACTAAGTTCGTTTCCCACCAACCCATATGAATCAAAAGCGTCCTTTCCACCTCCACTAGTCAATTTGGTCTAAGTCATAAAGATGCGTTGAACTATCTCATCTAAAAGCTTAAGTTGTTAGAGAGGAACAAATATATTTATTTAAATTTTTATTCAACACAATCCCTCATGCGGATGGGAGATTCATACTCTTTCAAAGGCCTGACACCTGCTAAATGGTTAGTGCCAAGATAAAAAAAATATAAACTTTGAGACGGGAAAAAAAAAATATTTATTTAAAAATAAATCTTCAAGAAGACAATGCAAAAGTCATCCTTGTACCGTATAGATAAAATCCGTCTGTCTTCTCAATTGGGAGTCTAAAAAAAACATGGTATCATCACTCGCTAAATAAGAAAAAGGGTTACCTGGGCTCTCTTGAATAAATCCCTGATACGAGCAGCACCAGCACCAACCAAAATTTCAACAAATTCGGGTCCAGCCATTTGGTAAAATGGAACACCGGCTTCACCTGCTATGGCCTTAGCAACCAGGGTCTGCATTGTGTGATTTTAGAAACTATCGATAAAACTTAGTGTCATCGTAGAAAAGACAACTAACCTTCCCACATCCAGGAGGTCCGTCAAGAAGAACTCCATGTGGAGGCTTTATTCCCATTTTATCAAATAGTTCTGGATCCTTCAGGTACCTTACCAACTAACAAGCAGCAAAAGATTACAAAATGGATAAATTTTCGAAACATGAAATGAAATCAATGCTCTACATTTAGAATTTACAAAGCCGTTACAATTACAGCCTATTTTTCATTGTAAGCAATAGAACATAATCTAAAAACTGGCCAAAGGGTAAAAGAGTTCCAGCCAACATGACAACGTTGATCTGCAGCAAAATCATCAGAAAATCTGGTTTTTAAACAAAACGAGAAATCTGTGATATATTTATGAGATGCAAATGCATACAAGAATATCACGATGCTACCTCTTGGAGCTCTTCCACTGCTACCTCAATCCCTGCCACATCATTAAATGTAACTCCAGTTGAACCCTGAAGGCAAGTAATCAATTTTCAGATAAGATGGCCAAAAAACAATCCAGCCAATCAGGTCTACTAAGCGCACATCACTCTTGTGAATAGAAGTTTCTTTAGGTTTAAAAATGAAATGTCACAACTACCTAAACCGTCATTCAGTTGCTGCCACATCCACTTATTCTCATTCTCATTTTATTCATTTTACTCATATTCAATTAGGATCCAATATTTTAAAGAAATTCACAAATAGCAATTTATGAAAATTGAGAAGAATTTGTGAGAGAGAGGAGAAATCAGAGAGAGTAGTTTGTATTTAATAACCTAACTGCGTTTAAACCAAAGAGTTAACCCTTAGTAATTTATATGGTTTAAACAATCCTAAATTACGTATGTATAATGTCTTATTTCTATAGTTCTATTTTGCCTAAAACTTCATATTCCAAGTGCTTGTTTGGGAGAAATTATAATGGATTTATAATGAACATGAGTAGTGAGTCTTACGAAATGTGTGGATAATAAGTTGATAGTAATTGTGAACATGAGTAGTGGGTCTTACGAAACGTTTGACTTCAACTTTAAATTATAAGAAGATAATACCCAAACATGCTCCAAGTAGAACCTTATGCAAGTCTATATTTGTATTCTAAATAATACTGATGCATCCAATGGAAATTCTTTCTCTAGGGCCAATCATAGCACTGCTGTTCGCACCTGACATTTGTATCACGCTTCTTTTTTAATACTTGTTTGTCAATACCTAAACTGGTAAATGGTCGTCGGATTAGATCTCTCAAGTATAAAACCAACATGCTTTTTCGAGACCTCAATCCATGCCCAAGGCGGTAAAAATTGAAGAGAAGTAATAAAGGAGGAAAAAAAATAGAGTAATAGAAACAGTAAATTAAGAAAAAGAAACTAACATCGACACGAGCTTCCGATTTAGACTGACAAAATTCACTGACTTGCCACATATCCTGCAAAAAGTAGAAAGTGGTAAGGAACATTGCACATAACAAGTCATCAATAACCGATGACAAGAACTTCTAAGAAGCAATACTCACCCATTTTCTGAAATTCTTAGGCCTTCTTGAAAGGGTAAATCGAGTAAGAAGAACCATGATCATAAGTACCAGCATGATTGGTTTCAGCATTTCGATATTGGCAGAGGCACCGCCAGAAGTGTAAAGTTCATAAAACTTGGAAAAAATCTCTTCACGTAACACATCAAGATTATTATGGACCTTTAGTAAAACTCCAAAAAGTTTCATGAAAATAGGTTTGGTTATTGGCCATATGACATAGATAGAAACTGCAAAGACAGAGCCTGTAACTGCAAATAATGCTGAAGCCAGAAACCCCCCAACAACAGCTGCCGCTGCAGCCATCACGGCAGTCAACATTCCAAGTTCAACCATTATTCTACTTGATATTTTAGAGGCTACTGGATGAGGATACTCTGTCAGTTTACCAACCGAAGCCTGTGAAAATAAAAATGAAAATTTCCAAGGTGTCTTATGATAGATGATGCAAAAATGCATTCACGATTTTAGTACAGTCAAAATATAACAACTTTCAGTAGAAACAAGATTGCATCAGGCAGACTAATTCCTTCTAATACTCGATTCAGGACATGTCAACCAACTCAAATGATGCAGACAAGCAATTCTACAGCAAGTTTAGACTATACCATATAATTTTCAATCATACAAATAAAATTTAAACTAGTAGTAACTTACAACTTGAATGCGTTATATCCGGAATAAATGAGATATCCAGTGTTTCATAAATGCAGGTGTAATCTAGTGTATGTTTTCATCATATCTTGACACCCTTTCATGGAGTTTCTCCCTTATTCATATAATTCTGTATTTTAAAAATTCAAAATTTCTATAGCACAATAAGAAGTGCTATTTTTACCCAAGGCTTTGCTACTTCAGGTATTTTAACTCAACACGAAACTATAATATTAGCACCCGCTCTGCAAGCTGAGTGGTTAATAATGCACATAAGTACGATAATATTGGGCTAAACTGTTAGATTAGCCTTCCTTATATGTCAACTCTTTCAATCAAATGAATGAATCGATCAACATCACAAGCATGGAGCATTCATTACCATTTCGTTAGCTGTTAAGATGATCCATATCAAGTAAAATTTGATTATTTACCCAGACCACCATAAATGCCTTTCAAGCATTATTTTTTTAAGTTTCTTGCATCCTTTATTCCTATTCATTATTGCATATTGTTTTGCTCTTGGTCAATGCAAGTTCTATCCCAATCAAAATTACAAAGAAAAAAATGAGGTTCAATACCATCATATGATTCTCAATATTATACCGTGGCCCCTTGTACTCCTTCAAAAGTGCTTGCATCAGGTTTTGATCCAGCTTCATCACCCTAATTCAAGAAAGAATTACAAAACAAAATCAACAAAGAATTTAAAGAAAGTAGATGCCACGAGTTTGTGAATACTAACCATTTAGTTTTGCGAAAGCTCTTTCCTCCTGGTGTTTCTTTCAAATCCACAACAAAATCCCTATAACCATAAGAAATCCCACTATCCTCCTTAAAGCTCAACAACTTTACTTGATCACTCTCCAAGTATTTCCGATAATCATTATAGCTCAGTTTTGGCAACTCTTCCACATTCTTATCAAACTCCTCTTCTTCTGATAAACTAGCACCGAAAACCTGTTTAGGAACATAAAGTTTACCTTTATACTCCCTCAAAATATCCGGCAAATAAACCTCCCCTTCAGACTTCACTAAGTTTCCCTCTTCGCCACTCTCTTTATCGTTTTCACTCACCAATACCTTCGAATTCAACCACCTCAATGTCTTGAAAAACCGGCAACCAAAACCATTTTTCGTCAAATCATCCTTTTCTTTTTGTGTATACAATCTATTCCCA
>CAIGRF010033193.1:38617-55382 GCA_903798235.1 Fraxinus ornus | reverse complement strand
CATATATATATATATATATATATATATATATAGAGAGAGAGAGAGAGAGAGAGAGAGAGAGAGAGAGTTTGTTAGGGTTTAACCGTTTTAAGGCTAGCTTTGGAGGGAAAACAATTTTGCAGGAAAATGTCACTACTCATCCCTCAAATTACAACTTTATTTCATATTGGTCTCTTAACTTCAACTTGTTGCAATTCAATAGCTCCATATATTTGTGATTCAATTTGAGCACACAACTTATATTTTTGTTTCGGTTTGATCATTTTGAGTTGTTAAATTCTTGCCTAATCGACTAAATGCGTCTAGCTAACAAGTTATGTTTATAACCTGGCCGACGAAATGCGTAATCTCCGATGTAATTTAGAACTCAATTCTCAATAATGAAAATGATATAATTACATACATATATTTTTAAATATATTCAATTTCCTTTTAACTCAAAAATAATTTAAAATCTATCAGAGATGTGATCATGAATACTTATACAATCGTAGATTCTCAACAATACAATTACATAGATAAACTGTTTTTATTTATAATTATTTGTAACTTTATAAATCTACTTTCTTCATAATTCATACACACAAATTTGTTCATTTTTTAATTATTATTTTTATTACATATCAATGGTGAGACTTGACGTCATATTATTTCCACAAATATTGGAAGAAACTTCATTCGCGACGAAAGCTTTCAAGAGAAGTAGATTAAGAATTAAGATTAAAAAATGACAAACTGGTTTCCTTTTCTTTTTCTCTTTTTTTTGTATTTAGAAAAAGGGGAAATTTGCAAAATTGGTCCTCGAATATTACCACCTGAAGCACTTGGAGTCCTCATTCGATTTTTTTCCAGCATTAGATCCCCCAAACTAATAATTTTGGTGCGTTAAAAATTTCGACCACTTATGGCAGTGGTGCTTTCGTCCACTCAGAATATATAAAGAATAAAGTTCTTAAAAGGAGAATTTGTTCTTCTTCCTCATCTCCGCCAGAATCAGTCTGATTTTGATCTTCTTCCATTTTAGTACATCAACAATCCCCTCCAGCAAAACAAAAACAAAAGTAGATCATATCACTATCCTCGCTAAACAATTAATGTCTAGACAAGGAAGGCACCTTAAATACCATTTCTCCAATTCACTTTTAAAAGCACAATAACCTGAAACATCTTGCATAATACGTGGAAGGGGAAATAAGAAGAAATACGAGACTTAAGCAACCGTTTCAGCTTCTCTTAACATTTGTAGAAGTCTCACATCCAACCTCATAGTTAGAATGTACTGCTCCGGCACTCAAGCACCAGTATGTACACATATTTCTACGACTGCAGAGGCCTGTCTGTAGAAGTTCCTCAGCTCCCTCTGCAGTGGATTGTCGGTGTCAGGAACATGCCAAACTTATTGGGGTAGAGTAAAGACATCAAGAACAGCAGACTCTCATCGTATTGCCCATTACGCTGCATCTGCACTTTGTGCCAACTCGGGCACATGTGCAGTTTGGGACAATACCCACAAGCCCTGATGGGATACATCTTCATCAGCCTCTCAGCTCCTCCCCTCATTTCTTCCCATGCTTCAAGGTTGAAGCATTTCCTGCTGGCAATGCCACTTTCTCTTGGATATTTGAGTAAGTGAACTCCTTCCTGAATGCAGAGCTTCATTGCTGCAGGGTTCTCGGATAGAAAATCTTTTCACTCAAACAATACATGTCCCAAGACGATCATACAGATAGTGGTGGTAGGCCCTTGACTGGTACCAATACGTCTTAAACAGTTGCATCCCCCCACTCATGAAATCATTTACATATTGAAGCACACAATCCTCTACGAGACTAGAAAGGATGCCCAACATTTCCATCATAAATTTCGCTTCACCACTTGCAAGCATGAAGCAGAACTACTTTCAACAGCATCTTAAGAGTGTTGGTCAACATTACTCTTGCATTTGGTAAGCTGCTGCAAACAGTAATTAGCATTTGAACCACCCTCCCTCTTTTTGGAGGAGGGGAAGCTCTTTTATGTTGGCCCTTACTATTTCTCAGCCTCTCTCGGGCAGCCAGTCATAGCTCATGGGTATAGGAAATGGCTTCTCTTCTTCAGAATAATAGCGAGGATAATCTGCATTTTGAGGATGACTGCATCTGATACTAGTGAGTAATGTTGATTCATCATTTGAATTGCCAGCTTATGGCAACTGTGCTTCGAATAATCAAGTGAAGTAAAATCTTGCTGTATATTTCATTTTAGAAGATCAAATTTTGGAGACGATTCCTCTCACTGCCATAAAATAGCATGACCAAACTCGGATTGCAGACAACCACAGTCCATTCCAAGGGAATTTTAACACAAAAGACTCTTTTCAGCTCCTCCACAACCTGTGAAACCCGATTTGACACTGCATGGGACTGGTGTTGGGGCAGATAAATTTAACCACTAAATTAAGATTTAAAATTGAAAGAAACTTGAATACGGGGCAGCCCATTTGAACTACAATGGAAGATCAAAATCATTTCTGAACTTGACCGGAGAAGAAACAAAATTGGAAGCGTAAGAATTGGAGAAATGGCACCAAGTGAACAAGAAGAGGAGATTGTTTCCGGCACAGAGATAAGCAGGAACAGCATATTCTCCTTACCAGTTCATGCCCCTGACCGAAGAAGATGCAGGAACAACACCTCTGACTTCAATAAGCATTTTATTCTTTATGAGTGGACAATAATACCCACGGCGTAAGTGGTCACATGCAGGTGAAGCAACCATTAGACAGAATTCCATCCAGGAGGACTGACTTGCACCAAAATTGAAAGTTGGGGAGCTAAATGCTCCAGGCAGTAATGTTTGGGGACCGCAGCTGAAAAGTTTCCAAAATAAAAAGAAGTTAAAATGTTGCTCATTATATAGTCCATTCCTGTCCAGCATTGTTTACAAAACTTGCCCTCGTGGGCACGAGTATCTATGTAAACCATATTAGAAAATTTTAAAAGGCATTTTGCTAAGCAATATCCCAACTGGTTCTATATAATATCACTAGTGCATCTATAACTCTCTTCAATTTAATTTCCCTACAATTGCTTTTTCACTTATTAAGTGCATAAACTCGCATAAATATAAAACCTGGTATGAGAGAGGAAAAATATGAGGCACAGAAAGATATACCAATCGTGTGCTGATTAAGTTTTCGCCTTCTGCTGGGCAGCTTCAACATACTGTTCAGCAAGTTTCTTCACTTTCTCCCCTTCCTTGACAAGGAAATTTGCGTTCTTATCTTTTGAGTGGTATTTCATAACTTTTTCAGTTGTTTTTCCAACGGCCCACCTGTATTCTTCGACTGTGATCACACCACTCTTGCACAGTGGTCTGATGTGTTCTTTTATGTAGGATTCGACCTACATGGAAGAGTATAATCAACCCATCAGGAAACAGAAGATTTTTCAACAATTTATAAAGTAAATGAGTAAATCTAGTATGACTTAAAAAGGAAGCATATATGGCTAAGCTTAAAAAGTTTACTTGTAAGCTTAGCAACTTTACAAGTAAATAAGTTTTAAACTAAAATAAACTTATCTAATGATCAAAGTTGGAAATGAGCATGTTCATTATTTTGACATTAATGTAAGAGTTACTTAAAATGATGTAACTCTTTTTACTTAAAAGTAAGTTACGGACTAGAGAGTGGTGGTTAAGGTTAAAAACTTTACTTAAAAGTATATAAGCAGTTTTAAAATAAATAATTTTTAATTGATCGAAGTTGAAACTAAGTTAATTTTTTTGACGAGAAGGCAAGAGTTACTTTCAAAATAAGTACCTTTTTTTTCACTTGAAGTAAGAAAAGGTAACATCCAAACATGTTTGAAAATAAAAGGTTAAAAGTAACTTCTACTTTTTTGAAGCTTAGCCAAACATGGAATATGAGTTTATTCAGATGAAAAATGCATAATCTTTTACCTTCCTTGACACAATGTTATTGCTTTCTGATTGCTTCTCGACATCAGTCTTAGATATCTTCTCCTTCTTTGCAGCATTTTCTCTTGCTCGTGAATGGTGAGGTGATTCTTTCGATACAAAAGGGCCGTGGGGAACATTGGAAACTTCAAGGTTATCCACACAACTCACACCACCTGCTTCAGATTCCTTCTCCATTTGATTGTCCTCATGATCTCCATTTTCTCCAAGAAAATCATGATTGATCATATGGTTATACAGTTTTACTGTTACCGTCTCAGGATACTTTTGAATAAGTGGTTCTTTATCGGGTCCATATAGTTCTTCACATTCATCAGGAGAAGGTTCTTCATCTCCATGGATCAAAATATTTTCATCATGGCAGTTGACAGTTCCAACGTCCACAGTTGAGCCTCCAAGACTAGTCTGAGACAAGGGCAAGCAAGATGAATTGTTCAAGGCTTCATGATTTGTGGGTCCCTCGTGATTCAGGGGGCCCACAGTGCCAATTGATTTTTCGGGACTAAGGGTTGAGAAAACGACTTTGATTTTTGACTCTTCAGTCTGTAGCTTAGAGATCTTTAACGCACCAGCACCAATGAAGTCATTCTCTTCCAAATTATACTCGAAATCGCCATAAATATCAAGTTCTGGATGAGTGTCGACTTCAAATACATTATCAGGCCCCTCGTCTTCTTCCAACAAACTTGGGCAATTGGGACTATTTGGAGGGGAATCGGGCATAAGCCCTGCGGTTTTCAATGCTTCGTTGACCTCCATTTCCATGGAGCAAGTAATGGTTTCTTCTACCAGTCTTTCAGAAGAATATTCGGAAGTCTGAGAAGGGTTTGATTCTGTAGTTCTACTTGAACTGGCATTGTCTGATCTACGCAATAACTCCTGTGAGCACAGATTCATATATACTAGCTTGCTATTTGACTTATCGGCGATCCCCTTTTCAATATTGACAGCATCAGCAACAGCCAACTCTGTTTCAGCAGTTCTGCGAATGACTGATAAATTGGCTTTCGTCAAAAAGTGCTCTGTCAATCGGTAAAGTTGAGCCTGTACAACAAATTCTAGATCAATTGTGTTTATGTTGGAGATTACAGTGTAAGTAATTGAGACAGAAATATGAAGAGGAACAGATAATGTGTACAACTCTTCTCTTTTCCGAATTACAACGTGAAGGACCCTATTTATACATTTCAAAATAACCAAAATAAGAAGGTTATAACTACCTATCATAATCTGTCATATGGATAACATTCTACTGTTGTAATAAGAATGGAACCAGTGAACAAAGAAAGTCAAATTTTCCAACTATTTGAACAGATTTAACTTTCGGTTTCGCAAAAGGCAAATATATCAACCTCCAGTGCTAAAAGATAAGCACTAATCTAACAGAAAAAATCAAAATGAGCTTCAAGAGAAAACTGTAGAATTCCAATAATTTTTCGTGAATTTCATAAAATGGGCAGAGATAGCATGAGAAATGTAAGGTGAAAATAAAATAACAATCAAACTAGAGCAGAAATTGTAGCGCCAAAGTAAAGTACGGGGAAGATTCAAAGGACGAAGGCAGAAGTTATGAAACTAAAGGTTGAGAACTTGAGATACAACGAGTAAACAATGCTGAGGTAACAGTACGAGGAAATGAGGAAAGTTCCACAATGCTACAAAGTAGAATTAGGTTAGCAAGTGAGACTTCCAACTCTTTAAAGCGATAAAGTAAGGGTGGTGGTTCTCATATGACTTTCAAGACATTTGACTAAGCTTTAAAAGTTTACCTGTAAGTAATTAATTTAAAACAATTTACTTTCAAAATAAGTAACATATATTTAGAAACAAAAAGTTGTACAAAACTAATTTTTACTTTATATATGATCTGCCAAACATGCTCTAATTAGATTTCGGCATCCATTCTAGAGATACTCCTAGAAGAAAAAGTCAGTAGACAAGTTTTTGGTCTAGCAAAGACCAAATTATCGTCCAACTCAACGGAGATGATGGTGGAAAATCCATTTCAACGATTGATATTTTATTCAATCAGAAAAATGAAATGAAAGCCGTGTGATCATTTCTGCACCCTTTTCCCGCTATTATTTTCTCTCTTTCCACTGCCCATTTTTCCATCAAATTACTTTTCTTATTCAGTAGGACACAACTTTCAATATATATTATTCTAGGCGGGTTGAAACAGAATGTTGCTGAGACATGATAACAGATAAATACTTCACCTGCCTAATTGACACTGGAATTTTGTTGTGACGACTGGGTGCAAAAACTGGCAACATATCTTTCGGCAATTGAGCCTGCTCAAATAATAAAATAAAGGCACTGATTTCAGTAGCAGAATTACAGGACAAAAGAAAAAAGGTTCTAGGAGAAATAAAAATTACCACATACCAGTAAAGGATAATTCCCTTTGAGCATGGAATTGTCCTCTTTGTTTTCTTGTGCTGCATTTTTGCTTAAGACTGCCGTTTTTCTGGCCAGAACTTCCAAAGCCCATTTCCTTTTATCGCACTTCATGTTGTCAGATTTACCCTCTGATTCCTTCTCAGAAGGTACCTTCATGCCACCTAATGTAGACTTAGATGATCCTTCAGAGCATTTATTTTGATGTACTTTACCAGAAGCAGTTCCATCCTTAGTGCCCATAGCACTCCTAGTACCTTTAGTATCTAATGTAGGAATTTTACCCTGCGATAAAATATCTTTCTTTGGTGGATTCATGCAAGAGTGGGCGCTGGGAGATGAAGTTGATGATTTTTTAGTTATACCATCCTCTTTTTTCAGTGCAGGTGCTGCAATGGATTTGTGGGATGACACAGGCTCAATGTCACACTTCCGTGGCATAACAGAGGCATCTGCTAAATACAATCTTGAAAGAATAGAACCACTTCTCTCGCCATCATTCCCAGGAAGTTTCTCTGTGTAATCAGATCCGTTTCTTATGAGGCCAAGAACTGACTTCAAGGTCTGAATTTTTTCAGATTTTGTTGTTTTCAAGCAGCGATGTTTCCAAAATTCAACTTCACAATCCCGGGTCCATGCTTTTCTTCGCCTTCCGTTGATACCATATATTTTTCTCGTTAGACTTTCACGTACTTTTCCCTTCTGCAACTGTGACTTCTTTGCCTTCAGATCCAGAGGCAGCTTCTTACTTTCAGTTTCAGTCACTGATCCTGCCAAGGCAACCCTAAAAGCGGCCAGAAGTTTCGGATCAAAAAGGTTTTGGCCAACCTCTTTCGAGGATCTTTTACGAACAGCTTCTCTGATTTCTTTTCTAAGCTCTTGAACTTGAACAGATGAATCCTTGTCCTCACCACCTCTCCTCATGATCTTTTTGAGCCTCAGACCAGAGGTATTTTCACTTTCTTTGGAGAGCGTGCTAGATGAGTGTTTATGAGCAAGCCGATTCGAAGATTTACGATTTGTTCCCTGAATTATAGACATTATATCTGCCTTACCATTTTCCTTCATAGATCTCGGTTCTTTATCATCAGAGACAGCGCTCAAACTAGAAACTACTGTTTTGGGGTCTTCTAAAACAGATTCATCAGCTTGGTCCTTCAAAAGAATCCGCCGTCTGTTTCTGTCAGCTTTGACTTTCTTCAGAGCACATTTAGCCTCAGTTTTAACTTTTCTTTCTCCATCCTCAGCATTTCTATGAGCATCACAATGGTGCATAACGAAGAAGGTAAGTAAATGGAATGAAAAAGGAAAATATACATAGAAAATTTTGTTCATAAGAATTTAGGCCAAAAGAACATCAGAAGTTCAGTTTAAATAGGAAAATCTAATGAGGTGAAGATTTGCATGCAAAGAGGCATCATGGCACTCCAGAATAACTCCATGAACCTATAGTCAGGAAAAGAAAGACGCATCAAGCTATACACCATGGTACTCGATGCCGTAGTACCATGAAAAAAAGTGGCCTTACATACATCCAGTTTCTGAATGTATTTATGAACAGATAACATTAATAAAATTCTATAACATTAATCCAACCACCAGAAGCCAACTTGACTGAAAAAATACATTTTATGTCTAAGGCATATTTCATGTATTAATTCCAAAATAATTTTAAATGTACATAGCCACACGGTTTCATAATTTAGATGTTCTCTCAGAACAAAAAGGAATATAAAATTTGTGATGCTTTTCAGTTTACTGAGTATTGCCAGGAAGACAAATATTCTAACAGGTGGTTCACATTTAGCTCTACATACAAGGAAATATTCATATAATCTGCGTTTTACTTTTTCTTCTTACAGCCAAGAAAGCACGGTCACCTGAATCCTTGTGGTCAATATTGGATTTAGAGCACAATCGGAATCCTACAAAAAGGTAGTACCATTTGAAATGTAAAGACTTAGAGCACGTCCAGCTTAGCCTAAAAAGTGTAGTACTTATTGAAAAGTAAGTTGTGAACTAAAGTCACTTTTGGCAAAAGTAGTTACTTAATAGACCTTTTTATTGGACTATTTACAACGTTTGAAGTCAAATAAAACTTCATTCAACATATCATGTAAGCATATCATGTAAGCACAGAAAAATCCAGCATCAATGTCTTGCCACACCTGCAAGAGGTTCTTTGCCCACTTAAAATGAGTATATTAAACAAACAACTATCATGGATTTAAAGCATGAGCAACATTAGGAACATAGTATTTCGGGAATCCGACAACATTTAAAGCATAATACTTGGTGAGAACTATAAAAGATAAGCATGACTAACTGTAACAACCTGCTATCTCTACGCTTTCTCTTAGAACCACTAATTCCAACCACATTATTTCTTGCATCTGATATTGCATCGTCAACTGAAAGCATTTCCTTATTATCTGGCATCAAGTTGTCAGCTGAAATCACCGAATGGAAAGGCAAGAACTAACAATAAGATTATCTTAGATTTATTGCAGAATGCATCAAATTCAATTTCTTACAAATACTGAATACTCATTGCTCAAGAAATACCCATGAGAAGTAATTTATTGGCTCACTCACTCTTATACCTGGTAAAAGACATTCCTTTGAACTATTCTTCAGTTCCACATATCCAGGCACTTGATCTTCAGCTTTTTTATTGTCTATCACATTGACTGAAAGCATAGATAAGGAAAACACGTGACATAAACTGAAAACTGAATCTTCAGCTATCTTAAGATGGACTTTCAAATGAGAATAGAATCAAATGAGTAAAACTTCATGGACACAATTACCAGCAGTAGATGAGTCCACTGATAAACCAAAATTACAATCTAAACCAGAATCAGACAATTTGTTAATCAAACATCTTGGTCTTCTTATCTCTTCATCATTCGTATTTAGGTAAAGTTCTAGTTCTTGCCCCCCGGAGTTTGGTACTGTGCAAGCACTATTGCTCGATGATGCTTCCAACTTTGGCATATCAGCTACGGAACTGGATATAAATGTGTTTTCGGTGTCCTTTCTGTGTAAGGCTGAGACACTTAATTCTTGACTCCTCCAGTTTCCTTCAACTAGTGAGACGACTACAGCTGTCTCCCCAACATCAGCTACAGATATCGATACTCTTCCTGCTAAAGAAGCTTCCATCGAACAATCACCAGTGAGGCTTCTATCATCATGCTTGTTGCTTGAACTTAATACTGAAACCTCAACTAACTTCTGTGGCATATCCACTACACACCTGCATCAACACAAATAGAAAATGACAAGAATACAACAATAAGCAACCCATCGATAAAAATGAAGCAAGGGAATCTTGTAACAGAGAAAAGCCATTAATTAGACATACAGTTGTATCATCCTTTATCAGATAATTTTTTCCGTGTCAAAACTCTTTCCTCCTTCAATGAATAGATGCTTTATAGGATTATAAAATTTGAACACCATACATTTGAGAAATAGTCCCCACAACTTCTCAAACTGCTCTGTTTTAACTTATTCTATACTAAAAGGCATGCAAAAGAAATTGTATACTATCGGTATAATAAGGGATTGCTTTGGTCTATGGTGAACAACACGCTGATGAAAATCACCAACCTTGGACAGAGCCAGGAGTTCTCACACGTGGCTTCAGGATCAAATCCCACACAAAAAGCATGATACCTGATCGCATGAATATAAGAAGCAATTAGAAAAAAACTATAACAGATTTAAAAAATGCACAAAGGAAACCTTCACAAAAAGACATTCTACGATGAGTGAATATTAGCCAAGGATTCTTTCGGGCCAGGTAAAACTTTGCCTTCATTATAGAAATCGTGATAGTTAGGAGGCCATGCCTAATGCACTCTTAAGATAAATGTGGTGATAGAATTACCACTTTTATTGAGATTTTTTTTTAGCAACGAGTGACAACTAAAAATTGATTGGTATAAACCTAATATTTTTTTTAAAAAAAATTGTTTTACTTCTCAAATGAATAAAAAATAAAATAAAATAAAAAAAGTGGGAAAGGAATATGTAAAAAGAAATAGCAGTTGTATGAGGTGGAATATCAAACACCGTCTTTAGAATCTGAACATATTTCGCAGAGTTCCTGACCTCACGAATGCAATTAAGGGTTTGTTCGGTATTGATTAAAATTCAATTAAAATTGAAAATATAGCCGTTATTGACTCCCACTCGTCTAATAAAAGTCAACAATAACGGCTAGTTTTTCAATTTTAATCCGATTTTAATTTCTACCAAACACTCTCTAAGTAAAATTGACTATAGCTGACTAAATTGTACCACTTAATTTTAAGAATCCTTCAAGTTACGAAAAAGTGAAATACATGTACAAGGTGGCAGAAAAGCAAAAGAGAACCCACAAGTGTTATTAAACTAAATCCTATGATGCACCTACGCGGACGTATATGCGTGTGACGAATACGCCAACACTCTATCAAAAAAGACTAATGAGACACGTTGTCGACGCGTTGATTAAATTTTTTAAAATTCCTCCTTTATATAGGTTAAATTTAGTTATATAGTGGTTTTAATTTTTCTTGTTAAAATCTTTTAAATATGAGTACATATTTGGCTTTTAATAATAATTTTGAGTTAAAAATATATAATATTTTTGATAATTTTAAAAATATTTAATAATTTTGATAAAAAAAGAAAAATGACTATGATAGTGTCCAAGAAGTGTCGATGCGTATCCGACACGGGCACGTCACCCTAGTTGAAATGTCTGTGCAACAAAGACCAAACCCATATAAAAGATCTAGAAAACTTTGCAGTGGTTCTTATACCAAAGAAGGCCTGTCTTGCCAACTACAACTTAGTACCAAGTTAAAATAATGCTAAGGTACTGTATCAAGACTCCTGTGTGAAGGCAACAAAAGTGTACTTCAATACAAGGTGCACTAATTTCTTGGGAAAAAAAAAACTAAACTAATTTCAGTTTATATATCCTATCAAAAAAAAAAAAAGGAACGATGGGTCATCTACATTCAAAATTACCATTTATCACATGAGTCGCAAGCAATGGATGTATCAATATCTGAATCTTCTTCAATCGCAATCAATCCATTCCGAATTTTGCAGTCATCTCCGTCCAAGCACACAACTGCCTATAAGAGACAAAGCGTGCTAGAATTGCATGATAACTTTAACTTGAAAAATACAAGTGAATTTGAGAGAAATAGAAACCAAAAGTATCAGGATTATGCAAGAACAACACAAGCATAGTAATCCCCCCAACCCCCAGGGGAAAAAACAAGTGAGTTTGAGGGAACAATGTTAGGTCATTATTTAGTTAAAACAGATCATATCCCTAGAGAAGTTCCATTCTAATAAAAAAATTCTTCTCTCGAAACTTTATTGTGCCACAAAAGGCTAATAGCAATCAATTAAGTTTCCCCATATCAGGTAATAAATCCCTTAGTTCATGTTATATAAAGGAAGACTCAAATACTGCTTCTATATTAACTGACAAAATGATAGAAACAATGCCCTCCATCAGTGCACGAGCACTCACATATGCACCCAAACACAGGAGCTCAATTACAATTTGTAAGCAGTTCAAGGCATTTAGTTAAAGGCAGAGGATAATTAACGCCCTCAAGTACGAAAACAATAAGAATAAGTATAAAAAAAAATACACGCACATACAAAATTTGCTCAACATAAGCATCATATGTAGACTAGAATTATGCAACAGCAGGCCAGGGTGCCATATTGTAGAATACAATTGCAATTTCATAACCATCATGGAACTCCATAAAACTTACATTTTCATCAATATAGTACGATGGAAAAGAAAGGGTGTTGTTTTTCCCTTCAATGCTCCAATCATCATCTCTGCACAGATGAGAGAAAAGAAAGAAAATAAAGCATTGACATTTGAAGATGCTCTTTTGTTATTGAGATACATAGAGATTTTTTATGTCATTGATGAGAAGCATTAACAGAGGTTGGCAATTCAACCTCTTACTCAGATTATTAGATTCTTTTAAGCCTAAATTGTATAATTGTTACATTTTATAAAATAGTCTTTTTCCAGCTTAACAAAGTGATCTAAGATAAATTTTGAATAATTAGCAGAAATTCTCCAGTACCAATTTGAAAAGGAGAAAGACCTGAACCAGGTAAGATATTGAACAATCTGTCAATTTCATTTTTCTCTTTACTTTCCTTTGTCTTCCCTTGGTACAAACAATGGCTACAACATATATATTCCTGGTCTTCAACAGCATGCTTTTTTCATTTGATGATCTGCAATTTTGTCTCTCTAAGGCTAAATGTGGTCACTTCCTGTTGTGCATAAGTGGGTCACAAAGTGGAATTGGGAGGATCCAAAAAAAAGGCCTCATAAGTCTGTTTTACTCATTTGAATTTTGTCTACACAGAGAGATTTGTATTTCAAGAAAACCAGTGCTACGTGATACTCTGTTCATGTTTCTCAAGCAAGAAATGCAGCTATGCATGAAGTTATTAAACATAAAACGAGACTTGAGATTTAGAGGGAAACAATCTACATGAGGCTATTAACCATGTGGTTGGTTGAGAGTAGTTTCTTGGGTCTCTCAGTGCTCTGCTTCTCTATATTATTTCATGGTCTTGATTAGCTTGTTACTTTCCTATATTCTAATCAGGGTAATGTATGGGATAGAGTTAAAGGAACAACCCATGTATCACTAACATTTACTGGCGAATCAACTTTGAGCATTATATCTTTAGATCTCCAAAAAATAAGTGGTTACGAGGGTAAGAGGGTAATGACCAACATTCCTCAGTGTTCTCTTTTCCTCCCATTTTTGGACCAAAGGGATTGCATGGAGTCAGTGAGAGAGAATGTTCTCCTTCACACTTCCTCAAATGGTTACTCTATGCACCAAAACTCTTCCTATTACTCAATAGACCATTATTGGAAACGTGAAATGCAATGCCCCTATAATATGAGAACAAAATAGCTAAAACAAAGTCATTAGTGCTTACCTTTGATATGAATCCTCATCAGTCTTGTTACCAATTGTATCATATACCTTCATTAACCATGATATGCATAAGTAACCATTTCCTAGTTATGATATTAGTGTATAAATTCAAAGATCAAATATTGAGTGTGTAATAATCCCATTAAGAATCACATCATGTGCACAACGATGAAAGAAGCACACAGGCTTTGCAGCCGTGTGTATGAATGCAAGGCCATCAAAATGACAATGAAGATTAGAGAAGGGTCCAAAAATTCAAACAACTTTTGTTACTCACAGGCACACATGTTATCAGTTGAAACTCATTCTGGCAAAGTGGGCATAGGCTTGTGATGGTAGCCCAGTTGTCAATGCATGCAAAACAGAACCTGAAATTAAATGACAAGTCCACATAACCCAATTAAAATTAGCATCAAATTAAGCTGATAAAATTCAAAAACTAGCCAAAAATCAGGCATTAACTCCAATGCTCCATTCTTCATATTCCTCACACTGCTAATTATATACTACATATAAGCTACTCAATTGTTAAATAAATCAGAAGCTTTCACAGACAGTGTTGCAAGGATAAGTACATACAATAATGATTTCATACAAAACTTTACCGAGGGACTAAACACCATTAATGATGAATGATCTTACTTTTACGCAACATTAATACCCAGTGGAAAAGATGCAGTTTACATCACCAGGCATGGCAGCGCTGCTGATAAATAAATATAAATTTACACCAAAAGAGTGCATATAAATTAGCCATCGCCAATTTAACGAACTAAAAGGTGAAGATGGGTAAAAGCAACAACCTCCTTCTTCACACAAGTATAGAATCAAGCATGCATCAAAATTATACCAAGAATAATCAGAAGGGTTTCACAACTAGAAGGATATTATACAGCAAAAGAATATATAATTACACCTAAATTTCAGTAACAGATATGAAAAGGCTGCATTATTTCATTCCCTTCAAGTTATGTAATAAAGATTTACTCAATTAAATTCCAAACAAGTGGCTATGTACTCTAGAGGTTTAGAAGTGATTAAACGCTTCATGATACAGTTTTCTAGCACTTCAAAAGGAGTGAAGCTTTCAATAAACTATCAGTATAAAGCAGAACAGAGAAGCTTGGCAACATGAGAAGGTGAAAAATAAATTATCAATGGTAACTCAAAAAAAAATACGAAAAGAAGAAGAAACAGGACCAACTGTAACGAGAAAGCCATATCGTGCTAACGTATACATACCAATGTTGGCAGCAATCTAGCACGCCTCTGTCAATTACAACATCCATGCAAATCCCACATCTTTCACCCTCCAGGTTCAAATATTCCTGCAAATACATCAAGTGACAGAAGAATAATATATAATGTATACTGCAAATAAATATACCTAGCCAAACCCTAATCTGAGATTTCAGAGCGCCAAAAATCAAACCATTCAACTTGTCACCTTATAAAGATGATATATTTAGGCGATCAAAAGTGGAATGTGATAACTCATTTATTTCCTAACAAGTATAAAATCCACAACTATATATTACTTATATATGCTGAACTAAGTTTTTTTCTGTACTTCACATTAACCCTTCATTTTAATTTTTATGAGTTGACAGTTTATTTCCCGTCCATCTAAAATTAAATTACGGAAATAAAAATTACCATTTAAATTTGATAATATTTGAACGAAAATGCACTTTCATTACTCAGAAGACGTTAATATGAAGTAAAATTCATATCGTAATATTAACAATATCATCTTTCAAACAGGCAAATCTGAAGCTTCAATTTTGAAATAACAAACTTTAAGCAATCAGCAACATTTTTATTCAGTAAAAGATATATAAAGGTTTAAAAAAATATAACATAAATAAGAAATTGAAACTTACATCAACGTTAATATCATCGGCAACATAATTTTCATCCTCCGACATACCATCGGTAACCAATTCCACTTCCATAGCTTCACAATTATAGCTATAAAAAAATCCCCTCTCTTTAATCAGACGAGGATAGAAACTAAGAATATTAATAAAATTGATTTCTCGACCTTTTCAAGAGTGATTTACTGATATTCAGTTTAAACTGAAGCTTTAATAAAATTGGGTATTTCAATTCAAGGGGAAGGAGGAAATCAGGAAATGGATGGAATAATATTATTTCCCTGTTTGGTGGGGTGGGCCTTTTTTTTTTCCTCGGAGAGACGTTGTTTTAAACCGCTATTTTTTTTTTATTTTTTTTTTTTCATTTGGATTTAGCTATAGAATATTTTATGGTGCAAATATGTACGTTAGAAAAAATGAGTTCTGGGAAAATTGGAGACAAACGGTGGCTTAGTACTCCATAATCCGTGTTTGAAAAGCGTCAAATAAAGTATATTTTAGCCTTATTTGGTCGATATTAAAATAAATTTTTAATAAATTTTGATAAAAATTAATAGAATGTGTGGTTAAAAAATTATGGAACCTATAAAATATACTATTACAATCAATTGTTGACTTTAAACTAAACTTTAATCAATTTTTTTAACAGTACTAATATGTGTACCGCATACATCATATGGACAATGATAGGTGGAACAAAGATGGATAGGTTCGCAGATGCTGCTAAAAAATTTCCGATTTTAATTGCTATCAATGTTGCTCGCTTCAACAAGTTCAAAATACGACAATAAATGCTGAGAGATTTCTCTCGAGTCTAAGTTGAATTCTAAATCTCACGATGTGATGTGAGAAATTTGGATTTTTTTTTATTTTTTTTTTGGTCCTCGTTGATTAACATTTATTGGAACGATCTTTTTAAGTAAGGGAGATTGATGCAAGAGTTATATTGCAGTTATGACGGAAAATTATATCTTGGTACCATGAGAATTAATTTCTTGTTTATATTAGGACTTTGTAAGGTCTTTAATACTTATTTTATTAAGATTTACTTATATTTTTTAAGCTATGGATGGTAACGGGACTAGTATGGAACGAGTCTGTTATTCACATTCCATCCCGTTAGATATTTTTGTTTATCTTCCCCTTCCCTTCCCTTCCCATCCCCATCCCCATCCCCATCCCCATCCCCCGGTTAAAGCGGGACGGGACGGAACAGGACTCTGCCCCATTTCTCTCCCCGTTTATTTATTTATTTATTTTTTATGTCTAAATATTATTACTTTTTTCAATTTGTTAAAAATAATTCATGTTCTATTTAAAAATAATGATAAGTCTTTTATTTTTTTAATAAAAACTTTAAATTGGAAATTAATTTTGAACGGGGCTGATAGCGGTGCGGTTGACTGTTGAAACTATATTTATCATATTCACTTTAGGGCAATGACCTTTATTCCTGTCTGAGCCCTGTTTACCTGGATATGCGAGTAATCCCTGCCCCCATTCAAGACAAGGGGGCGAGGTCCCGCA